>JAYMSY010000241.1:0-13600 GCA_036897685.1 Monsonia emarginata | reverse complement strand
GGAATAATTCTTGTATCAACAATAGTGAACGCATACATTAAATTAGAATAAATTGACATACTTGGGAGATTAAATTCTAGAAAATATATTGTAGGGACTAATTTTGAACGAAGTGCATATTTTAGGTGATGTTGGCTATTTTGGACTTAAGCCCAAAAAATATGGTTCAAAAAATAGAACTGACCAACTTTCAAGTTGGGTTGACTTTAGCTTGGCTGGGTTTGGGATGGGTTGGACTTCGGGCTACTCTCGAATTTTAGTAGAATTTTCGTATTTAGTGCAAATTTTGTATTTTGTGCTTTTTATTCAAATTTAACCGTAAGTTTCTACAAATTATTCCAATTTAGTTTTGAGTAAACAAATTTTTCTTATTTATTCCTATGGGATGAAAATGAAACAATTTGTATGAACATAAGACTAAATTTGAAGAACATTGTCCAATTTTTACAACAAAATTAGAGTAAAAAATCAAATGAAATTGAGGATTAATTTAGAAAAATCCTCATAAAATTATGACTATTTTAAAACAAAAAACAAACTCAAAAGTCAAAACTAAATTAGAACAAAATATGAACTTATTGAAAATTGAAACAAATGTATTTATTAAAGATTAAAACATTTTTCAAAATGAAAAAAAAGAATGTGTGTTTGGTTAATTGATGGATGATGATGATTAATAAAGACCATATGAGACTTTTGTGTACCTTTATCAAATTGGAAGTGGATGATCCATGGTCTTGGTTATTTCATGTTACCATCGAGTTTTAACCCAAAAGTGAAAGAGAGGAAAATATGCTCAGTTGAAAAGAAAAATATCAATTAATGAGACTTTCTAATAATAAACACACATTGACTTGAATCACCAAATCTAAAAAGATGTGCTTATATTTTGCAGTTTAAATGAGAAATGAAAGACTACAAGTCTACAATTATGTTAAATAATAGAAATTAACGGAATTTCACATAATTGACGACAAGTGCGCTAATTAGGAAAAATTGAACATGAAATCTATTCCAATAAGCTCAAATTGACAGCTTCCGATACAATTAATCTTGAGATATTGCAAGTGTATCGATGGTAATCACAAATCAAACATGTTAATAAAAATATCACTTATCAAGGGCATAATTAAGGAAAACGGCAAAATATTAAAATAACTCAACATTAAAATAAGTAAAAATCAGGAAGAAATTAGGGATTCCAAATCACTATACATTAAATCATTCAATTTCAGCAAGAAATTAGGGATTTCAAATACAAAAAATGAGTTAATTAGAAAATTGAAATATTATAAATCAATGATCAAGCTAATTTGTATAGAAAAAAATGATCAAGGTAATGAGGGAAACAAATCAAAATCATGGAATAACCATTTTATGAGGAAAAAAATTAAATATGGAAGGAATTAAGCATAGAATTGCAGCATGTACTCTCTCATTTCCTTTCAGAACATGACATTGACTATTTACATTTGAATTTATTAGGTTGATTATTGGCTAATTAGGTTGATTTGTTTCTTAATTGGAGTGAGTTGATTGTGGAGTGACAACAACTATTTCATAAATTATAATATTCTCATGCATAATTCATTATTAGTTATAAGTAGCAACAAAAAAACAAAAGAAATATGGAAATTACAGTTTTACAAAAATACGTCTATTAAATATCATTATCAGAAAATATGAGAAGTTAGAGAGAGTAGTGACCATCTAAAAATAGAAATTAGTGAAATTAAACATAATTTAAAACAATCAAACTAAGCAAGAAAAGAATAAGGAAATTAGTGTCATGAAATCTCAATTTCCTTTAATCATGATATTAACAATGATAACCCAGAATTTCACAATTTATCGTTTAATTGATTCCGTGTATCTTTAAAATCATATTTAGTAGGCAAGTCAAAGATTTGAATAGAAATTACGAATTTATAAAAACAAATCGCATAGTTGTATCGTCAATTAAGTAAATTCCTTCTATAATGGAATTTACTTTCCATTGATTACCTATAAACAATTCTTTAATCGTCAATTGATTGGAAAAATTATTGCAATGAAACTCGCAACTTATATGAGGGATATTGAGATTACCAGTAGAGTTATTGGGGAAAATTCGCACACAGAATTGAAGAAGAGCAACATACCTTGATGGTGAGATGTGGAGGTAGCGCCCATGTGCTTGGATGCGTGTCTCCTGGCGGAGCGCTTGCCGGCTTCGAGGAGCAGCGATCCAAGGCGAAGAGCTTGTTCGATGAGGCGGTCCTGATCGACATCAGAGAGACGGGAATCGAGGAGCTTCTCGAAGGAGAGGGCAATGGAGAGAGGAAGCGGATTCAAGAGACAAGACATCAACAAGAGCTCGAATCGCGTCAAGATTTTCGGGACCAGTGAGCTTCAAATCGGCGGCGAAGACGAAGGCGCTGCTTCGACGCTCATCGGAAGTATCGTGGAAAAGGGCATTTCGGATGAGCCGCAACGGAGGCTTTCGGGTGTGGCGTTCACTCCGCCGCCGAAACCGTCTGTTCTTCCATTTCCGGTGGCTCGCCACCGCTCCCATGGAACCGTAAGCCTCAAACCCTCCTCCTTGGTGCCGTTTGCTTCAATTTTTGTTCCACTTTAGCTTATTTGTTGGTCGGTTGCTGAGAAATTGTGGTTAAGGGATATAGGAATTGTGGAGTTTGAGTTCAAGTGTATGCACTAGCTGCCAGTGATCAGGGCTCGGAAATTTTTGATTGTTTTGTTGATGCCTAGTTTGAATTTTGAACTTAATGCTTAGTTTATGGAACAATAATTAGCTTTAGCTCTTTCCATTGGGTTGAAGTATATATACAAGCTTCAGTGATCATTCACCTGTTAATTCGTAAATTTGAACTTTATGCCTAGTTTGTGGAACAATAAGTTGCTTTAGCTCTTGCCCGAATAGGCTGTGTTATCGAGTTGGGAAAGAAAGAGGGACTCAAGCATACGCTCTGGCTTAGCAATCGTAACTTTTGTGTAGGACGTCACAATTTTGTTTGTTCGGTTAAAACACAGTATGGCTTTTGAAAGTAATGCCTATTGCCTAGTTGAGAAATAGTTTGCTTTGGCTCTGGCTATTAGTGTTAGTTTGTTGACAAATGGTTGAAAATTTTAATTTGCAGCATTGGCATCCGATTGGTAGGAAGAGAGGTGATGCTGACGATAATCACGAGGATGAAGAGGAAGATGTCACTGGCTTAGAGGCCATAGCGGCTTTTGCTAATCCAATACAAAGGAAGGAAAAAAAGAGTTTGGATTTTAAAAGGTGGAAAGAGGAACTCTCGAGTGACGATTCTTCTATGACTAATAATGTGGGAAGAAATACAGATAAAACTAAAGATAAACGGCATGGTGGAGAGGCAATGAAAGTTGTAGACAAGAAAAGCAGCTCACTTGACCCATCTTCAGTTGTTGGGGGAAGTGGTGCGAGAGGAAGTTCACAGAATGATGTAGCCAGAGCTCAGGAAGAAAAAGTGCAAATGCATCGTGCATTACCTGAGCTGCGGAAAAGGCAAGAACAGATAGCTTCAACCTCATCCACTGTGTCTAACTATGAATCCAACAGTGCAACAAACGAACAAGGGTCCATGTCCCTAGAGAGTCAGATTGATGTTGAGAATCAAGCAAGGTTACAGGGAATGTCATCTGATGACATTGCAGAAGCACAGGCTGAGATAATGGAGAAGATGAACCCTGCATTAGTAATGCTGCTAAAAAAGCGGGGTCAAGAAAAGTTGAAGAAGCAACAAGGCTTAAGCTCGAATCCAGTAGCTGATGGTGAACCTGTTAATCTTCAAACTGGCAATCAGTTAATCCAAGATGCAAATGACTCCTCACAGTTTGAGAGTGATACTTGTCAGACACTGACCAAGATAACCTCTAAAGATACAGAAAGGGGACAAGACAGTGTTGGCTTGCAGAAACCATGTACAGTCACTAAGAGTTTGTGGAACCTCTGGAGTGAGAGAGTTGAATCTGTTAGAGGGCTAAGGTTTTCCTTGGATGGGGCAGTTATTAGACCAGTTACTGATCAAGAATCTGATACTGGTAAAGCCACACTAGTGCTATTTCAGCAGTTTTCCCCCTTTTTTGGCGATTTTGTTTATTTGTTTGACATCTGCTTTTCCGTAGGAAGTGTGACTATCCAAGATTAAGGACTTGTTGTTATTAGATATTCCCATCTCCTTTTCTGTAGGAAGTGAATCAAAAGTATATTGATTGATTCATTCTTTTTGTAGTACAGTTGGGATTTCTGATTGCAGTAGTGTTGCTGAACGGGATTACTTGCGAACTGAGGGAGACCCTGGTGCTGCTGGTTACTCAATCAAAGAAGCAGTGGAACTCAGTAGAAGTGTGGTCAGTATTTTTGTGCTTATATTTCTTCCCTATGTTTGCTGCAAACTTAAGTACTTAATCTGAATAGAATTCTGAGTAGCAACATATAATGTTCTTGAGTTTCTAATATTTTATGGGACTTCATGCCTGACAATGATTGTTACGATTTTCTGATTCTCTCTCATCTCCTAATTTGGCGGTTTTAGATTCCGGGACAACGGGCCCTTGCATTCCACCTGCTTGCTTCTGTGCTTACTACGGCATTACACAATTTCCGTCAAAATCAAGTTGGTTGCACCGTGAAAAGTGGTGATAGCCATGACAATTCTGTTGACTGGGAGGCTATTTGGGCTTATGCACTTGGCCCAGAGCCTGAGCTAATTTTATCTCTGAGGTAATTTGAATATAAAATTCTCAGTTGCTAAGTTTTTTTGATCCACTCCCATGAATTAGCCATTCATCTTCAAATTGTGTACTGACATCACAAGTTAATTCTGCCTTAAAATTTGAGGTTGATTGTGCAAAGGACAAGTATCCAGTAAGTAATGATGTTTATCAGACCATCGTGCTTAACATTTACTATTATTCTTGATCAAATATCAATATTAATATATGAAGGCATATTACACAGCTTTCATGTGTGAAACCTAAGTCAAATTAGGGATACCGTGCATAAAAAAATCCGTGTAAAGTTTTAAGCTCTTTTAATCTCCGAGGTCATCTAAAACTTCATTATTATTTAACTAATGTATAGCACATGTAGACAGAATAATGTTTACTATGCTATTGGACACACACACAGAACTGGTGGTTCACTTTTAACTTTCACCCTGCACCAAATTTAAATTGTTGCCAAATATTTCAGCTCCATGCTAGTTCGCATTGAGTAACAGTAAGATTTTCTAACTCATACCCGTGAATCGTAATCCTTGAACATCTTGTAACTTTCATCCAACTTATTGAACCTCAAGTTTTCTTGGCCAAAAGAAAAAGAAAAGGAAAAAAGCAATCTTACTATGCTCGAGTTCCCATTATAATTTGCTTTCCTGGAAATGTCTTTCAAAATACATAAATAAGAATAGTGTTCATGTTGTGTGTTTGCTGCATGCTCACATAGGTCAGCTAAGTTCCCTTTTCCATGAATCATATATTAAATTGAACCATTGACCAAAGCCTGTTAGTCCAAGTGGTTAAGCACTTGGATTCATGGTCAATTGGCTTGGGACCTTGGGTTCAAATCCTGGAGGTGGCGGTTTATCTATCAAAAAAAAAATTGAACCATTTTTATCACAGTAGAATTTTGAAGTTTTTTACTTGTGACGTGAGTAAATAATTCCATGTTCTTGCAATATCTCTGTCTCTGACAATCCATTTTTTGTGGGATTTAATCCAATGTCTATTAATTTGCAGGATGTCCCTGGATGATAACCATGATTCTGTAGTTCTAGCTTGTGCCCGGGTTATTCGGTGCACACTGAGCTGTGATTTGAATGAAAACTTCTTTGATATCTCAGAGGTAGTCTTATTTTCATATATTTCTTGCTTCCAGCTTATAACTAGATCAAGTAGCTATTTCCCGAACTGTCAACTTTACAAGCTTCCAAAGACTCCTGTTGTAAAGTTTGTCCTTAAGTTCTTTCAGAATTATTTTGTGCACTCCCAACAATCTCATTTGGATAAAAGAGAGAACCACAGACTGCTCTTAAATTCTATGAATTCCGAAGTTCTTTGTAACCATCTGTGGTACAAGGAAGCTCCCAAATTAGTTCATTTATGCCTACTTCATCTCTCTTCTACTCTAGTGTAGAAAGATGTCTGACATCTTCCACCTGTGACTTGTAAAGCAGAAGTAATATCCTCGTTGAATCCCTGGTCTGGCCACTGTACCTTTGTAGACACCTTATTTCTTAGTAGTGGAACTATGCTGTTTAAGCTTATTAGGACGCCAGTATCTAAAATTGTAGTAATTTAAGACTACTCTGGATCGTACAAACCCTTAAAGTTTGACAGGTTACAATTGTACCTTGTAATACAGTAGATACTTGCATATCTGGCAGGGAAGAGTCATATGCATCTGGAATTTTGGATTTCTATATTATTCTGACTGGTGCGAATATGACATAAATGCAGAAAATAGCTACTCGGGACAAGGGCATATATACAGCCCCTGTGTTTCGAAGTAAGCCAGAGATTGATGTTGGTTTTCTTCACGGTGGATTCTGGAAGTACAGTGCTAAACCTTCTAACATTATTCCTTTCGGGGAGGATAGCATGGATGATGAGGCTGATGGAAAGCCTACTATTCAAGATGATATTGTTGTTGCCGGACAAGATTTTGCTGCTGCTTTGGTCCGGATGGGAATTCTCCCAAGGATCCTCTATATTTTAGAGGTGCACATGCTCTTTCTTTGATTTTTTTTGCCATATTTGAAGTAAAATAAGCTCTTAAAGTTTCCCTTGGAGCTGCCTATGCAGAAGTTCCTTAGGATCTAACTGAACTCATTTTCAAACTTACATGCTGCAGCATTTTGAAATATTCTGACAACTCTTCCTCTCTGTTCCGACTGACTTTGGGATTGTGGAGACCATTTACTAATTTTGTTACATCTTTTTTCATGTTATAACACTGAAAGGCATCAGCATGCCATTTGCGATGTATGGACTTGAACATGAACTCCATAATTTGATATGTGCATGAGATGTCAGCGCATTGAAACTTTCTCAATCTTAACATAATAACATAGATCTTGTCTGCTCCTAAAAAAAAACATAACTGTTGTCTCTGTTGCTTTTATACATGTACATTTATCTTTTTGTTCAAGTATGTCATTATGCCTCTTTTGCAGAAAATTCATGCAACACAAGTGCTAAGAGAGTACCGGCATGATATAATTGTCTGGAGAAAAAAACTGAGATCATTATAGTTTCCTGAAAGTATATATTTTTAAACTATTAGGTATCATAGTTAATGTAATGTTAGATGCATGATTCTGGGTTCATGTTGATAGGTTCCAGAACATAAATTATGCATATTATTTAGGTTTTGCTAAAGGATCTAGTTTTTTTTTTTCTAAAAAAATTACCACAAGGAAATTTTTAGTTTTACATGTTTCTTTTGATGATATGTGTGCTTGATCTGGTTTTAATAGCCCTCTTTTCACCACTTATATTTCTGGTATGGAGTTCCTGATATGCATAATTATGTATGATATCAGACAGATCCTATGGCAGCTTTGGAAGAATGCTTACTTTCAGTCCTTGTTGCTCTAGTGAGGCATTCTCCAACATCTGCAAGTGCAGTTATTCAGTGTCCAAGACTTGTCCAAACAATTGTCCAAAGATTTACCATGAAAGACAGTATGGAAATTCATCCTCGTAAGATAAAATCAGTTACCCTTTTGAGGGTAAGTATCTGTTTTATGTTTCTGATAGTTTTGATATATGACACTTGCTACTAAATGTAAACTTGTTCCCCATCTCCTCAACCTTTGCTGCTGTGGAAAACAGGTTTTGGCTCAATCTGACAAGAAAAATTGTATTGACTTCATCAAGAAAGGAATCTTCCGGGGTTTGACATGGCATTTATATCGGTATGTTTTTTCCCTCAACAATTGGGTACAATCAGGGAAGGAACAGTGCAAATTCTCGGCAGCTTTGATGGTTGAACAACTGCGGTTTTGGAAGGTCTGCGTTCAATATGGGTGTTGCGTCTCATACTTCTCAGATTTTTACCCTGCCTTAGGCTTGTGGTTGAATCCACCTCCATTCGAAATGCTTATAGAGAACAATGTCCTCAATGAGTTTGCTTCCGTCTCTAAGGAGGCATACCTTGTTCTAGAGGCTTTAGCCAGAAGACTTCCATCTTTTTATTCAGCACCTGAATGATCAAATCGTAGAATATGCTGGTGACAGCATTGAGCCTTGGTCTTGGAGTTATGTTAGTCCAATGATTGATGTAGCCTTGAAATGGGTGGCATTGAAGAGGAACCCTTGCATATGTAAATTCTTTGGGTGGCAGAAAGTAATTTCAAATGACTACGTTTTCCAAGAATCGTCCATGACTCCCTTGTTGTGGGTTATTTCAGCAATTTTGCATATGCTTTCCAGAGTTCTTGAAAGAGTGCTGGGAGACACTGATGGCCCTAATGGTAAAAGCAGGCATGTACCATGGTTGCCAGAGTTTGTTCCTAAAATTGGACTAGAAATTATTAAGAATGGGTTTTTGAGCTTTTCAAATCATGCGGACCCTGCCGGAGACAGCTCTTTTGTAGAGGAATTGTGTCATTTGAGACAGAAAAGTGAACATGAAACTTCATTAGCTTCTGTAAGTTGCCTTCACGGATTGGTTCAGATTATTATTTCCATTGATACCTTGATCCAGTTAGCTAAAGCTGGGGTTCATAGTCCTCCTTCTGAAGGACTTACCTCCTCAAGGGAGGGGAAAATACTTGAGGATGGGATACGTGAGCTATCACTGAGCGAGTTGAGGAGTTTGAGAAATAGATTTATGAAGTTGGTTGTTTCTCAATGGAGCTCTGTTCAGTCTGTTGAGATGTTTGGCAGAGGAGGTCCTGCTCCAGGAGTGGGATTTGGTTGGGGGGCCTCTGGTGGAGGATTTTGGTCCACAACCATTCTATTAGCTCAAACAGATGCAGAATTGCTCGTCCCTTTGCTTCAGATGTCCCTTGTTGGGTCATCTATTCATTTACCAACAGGTGAAGATATGGACTTTGCCCCAGAAATGATCAATTCTGCATTAGCAGTGTGCTTGACAGTTGGACCAAGGGATAGATTTGTATTGGAGAAGGCACTGAATGTTTTGCTACAAGTTCCTGCTTTGAAGTACCTTCACTGCTGTACTCAACGTTTTTTGAACTGTAACAAGGGATTTAAACAGTTCAGATGGGAATATACCGAAGAGGACTATTCTCTCATTAGTAAAGTATTGACTTCTCACTATAGAAATAGATGGTTGTGTGTGAAGAAGAAAGTCAAATCTAGTGAAGGAAATATTTCCGGGAAAAAAACATTTAAGAACGGTGGTGCTCCTCTGGAAACGATTCATGAGGACTCCACCCCATCAAATGTGACATATGAAGATGATTCTTCTACGTCTTTGGTTATAGAGTGGGCTCATCAGAGGTTGCCACTTCCTACTCATTGGTTTCTCAGCCCAATTGCAACCATTAATATTAGCAACCCTGCTGGTCCTCAGAATGCTTCTAAGATACAAAGTCTTGAGCCAGAAACCGCAGATTTTCTTGAAGTTGCTAAAAGTGGACTCTTCTTTCTTTTAGGTATTGAAGCACTGTCTTCTTTCCTAAATACTGATGCTACCTCCCCTATTCATAATTTACCGTTAATTTGGAAACTACATTCTCTGTCGGTAATTTTACTTCCTGGGATGGGCGTGCTAGAAGAGGAAAAGAGTAGGGATGCGTATGAGGTTTTACAAGAGCTCTATGCTCAGCTTCTAGATAATGCGAGGTTCAGGATTTCTGGTCACGCATTAAAGAAAGATGATATTGAGTTTTTGAAGTTTCAGTCCGTGATTCAAGAGAGTTACTCGACATTTATTGAAACTCTAGTAGATCAGTTTTCTTCTGTATCCTATGGTGATCTTATTTATGGCCGGCAAGTTGCCATGTACCTACATCGTAGCATTGAGGCTCCTGTTCGACTTGCTGCCTGGAATGCATTAGCTAATTCACGCGTTCTTGAACTTCTGCCACAATTGGAGAAATGCTTAGGAGAGGCTGATGGCTACCTTGAACCTATTGAGGTACTCTGGTTGACTATTGACTCATTGTCGATTTTTAAACTAAAATATAAACTGCTTACACTGTGATTCACATTCCTCTGTTGATCACAATTCACACAACAAAAACTGAGTTTATGGGACATATTTTGAAAAATCACATTTATAAATTTTAGATATTTTTCTCTGAAATTTCATTTTGAAACACAAAAGGCAACTAATGACTAATGAGCTCGTTACATAAACGACAAATGCAAATGTGATGGAACATAAAAAATCTACTTCCTGTGCAGGATGATGAAGCTATTTTGGAAGCATACGTTAAGTCATGGGTATCTGGTGCCCTTGACAAAGCAGCAACTCGCAGATCAGTTGCCTATTCGTTGGTTCTCCACCACCTTTCGTCCTTCATTTTCCTCTCCCACGGGAATGATAAGCTATTGCTGCAGAATAAGCTTGCAAAATCACTTTTGAGAGACTATGCAAGGAAGCCGAGCCATGAGGTACTCAATCTGTTATTTTAAGTGCTTAATATGGTATTGATTTTGTCAACTTTGCTTAAGCTTTGCCTTCTTTTGTGCCTAATAAAGGAGCATTAACATGCCCATATGAATGAGCGGCAACAAACTATAGTTTCAGTAGTTACAGGCAAAGTTTTGGAACATCAACAACCTCTTATGAGTTATGACACAATCTTGTGCATGTAGTTTTGTACTTCCTATGAAACATTTCGAACACTCTTAGCGTGACTCTCATAACTAGATATTTACAAATACTCTTAACTCTTAAATTTGCATCTCGATTCAATTTAGTCTTGAGTTTATGCATTTTGTTCCAATTCAGTTTAGTCCTTGATGAACTAAACTGAAAGAAATTGTCCAAACTTAGGACTAAGTTCAAACAAAATCAAACCAAACTCTTAGGACTAAACTGGAACATGACTCTTATAGAAAAAGAAAAACTGGAACACGACGAATAAATTTAGGACTGTTTTGGAACAGAATCCAAACTTAAGCACTAAATTTTCTACAAAATATGCACAATTACTATATCTAATACAAGTATAAGCCACAGAAAACACAGATTTGGCTCTGATATGGATGGACCTAAGCATGTCTCTGTAAGCAAATACATGGTCAGTCCTATTTCTAACCGGTTTCCTCTTATGAAACGACAGCGAATGATGTTGGATCTTATTCAATACGACAAGCCATCTGGGTCTCCCATGCTCGAGTCAAACGAAAGTTCTTGTCTGCAAAGGGGCGATACAGGCACGAAATTCGAGGTATTAACAAAAGCCTGTGAAGGAAGTTCCTCCCTTTTGTCTGAAGTGGAGAAGCTGAAGAGTAAGCTTTGTGAATAACATGTTATTGTCTTTTAACCTTATAAAACCAAAAGTTGTGCATAATGTTTGCTACAAGGATGTTTCTTCTTTGTGCATTGGAAGCTCCCTTGACATGGACTAATCTATACACTCCAATTTTGGTATTGTTATTGTCTTTTTTGGAACCTATATGTTATTTGCTGGAAAGTTTTCAATTATATTTTTGTAAATTCTCTTTTGTCAACTATAGCTTCTTGTTTTAACAAAGAGTTGCAAGAGAAATGACAAGGATGATGGCTTTCGCTCGCCTTTGGCATTGCTTTTTGGGTCCCCGGAGCTCAGTGGTAGAGCGTGCCTCTGATAATTTCGTCATTATGCCTACGTTGCGAGGGCTTTTAGCCACAGGAATAATTCAATGTGCTCATCCGCGCTGACCCTGAGATGTGGATCGTCCAAGGCACTTTTGTTCAAATTGGGGTACGAAACCAAACTTCTCGAGAGGATAGATTGGGTGATTCAGGTATCATAAGTCATTGATTTTAACCTTCATGCTTGCGGATATATGGCTTACAAAACAATATAGCTTATTGTTTTGGCTAGCTAGTTTGATCGAATAAGTGGTTTAATGTGCATGACATTTATCATTATATGTTAAGTGACAAAAGTTTGATTTAAAAAATCTTGAGTGCTGAGACAAGACTCAGCTCAAATTAAACAGTTGGAAAATCAAAAGATACTCACCAAATTTAACATAATTGGTCAACAAATTGATTCAACCAATTGATTTTTTTTATAGATAAACCGCCAACTGAATTGAGTGATATTTTAGGTGCAAAACCAATGTACTAATGATTTCTTTCAAATTTAAGTTGGTTACAAATAACCAAACCAAGAGGAAATATTTTGAATTCCATGATTTATTTTCCCAATACACTATGTAAAAATTACAATCCTTAAAAGCCTCAAGCACATGAAATGCTATCACTTGAATGGCAAACACAAAAATACAAGGGAATGACACCAAAAAATAAACAAATTGAAAGCCCAACTAAAAAAAGAAGGAAAAGGACCCTAATGGACCACTTTTAGTTAGTTAATTAATTAATTAATTGAAACCAAATATACCTTCCCAATGCCTTTTCTTATAAGCTTAATCAAACAAAAAGAAATCTAAAAATGAATGATTAGTCACTAATGATATATGATTTTATTTTTTTTTTAAATGATATATGATTTTATTACAAAAGTACATCTTTAAAACATAATCCCAAGTTTTGACTATTAATTTTTAATTTGCTCACCTTAATTTGGGTGATAAATTGATTTTTTTCATCAAATGGTTGCGCAGTTCAAATTATCGACCGCGAAAAATAAAATTATTTTACACTGCATATGTCTGTCTCAAAACTGCTTTACAAATGTCAAATTTGACATGGTACAGCCCACCTAGTTTTGTTTGCTACCAATGTCTATTCACGAATCAGGAGCAAATGTATATTCATTTTATGAAAATTCATTCAATTTAATTACACATTCTAAAAAAAATTCAAAAAATATTAATATGTTTACTCATTTAGGTAACAACATTATTGTATAATTTTTTACCTTTTGCCTTTATTATCAAGTTCTAAACTTAATAATATACATTATCACTTGTTTGCCTTTTTTTACTCTCATAAAAAAAATCATTTATTTTCCTTGAAGTTTATTTTGTAACAAAGATTTATAAACACATAAATGAATAATATTTATTCCACGAATTTTGACTATTCTTTAAATATAAAAATAAATATCTTAAGCTCATTCATGTTAGGTAATTCACAACAAAGTGTTCCACACATATCATTCACATATTTACTCATAATAATATAAATATTTTTGTCAACAACTCAATAATAATTTATACTTCCTAAAAAAATTAATTTGTACAATTAGCACCGATAGAAATTGAAAATTGTTGCTAAATAAATTCTTTTTGAGTCTCACTTGGAGAACTTTATTCTTTAAGAGTACCCGTAACAATGACAGCCAATATTGGCTGCTCAATTCAAAAATGAGTGAAATCGATAACGGTAGTTCCTCCCACAATGGGAGGCTGTCATTTTTGTGTGCTGTCATTTTGCACCTCGACGAGGCGCAATACAGATCGTCGAGGTGCAATTTTATAG
>JAYMSY010000240.1:0-13603 GCA_036897685.1 Monsonia emarginata | reverse complement strand
CCCCCTGGAACGAGACTTTCTGCCCCGCGAGCTCCCTACCCCGCCCACGAAGCCTCTGCTCCTCTAGCTGGTATCTTTCGAGCTTGACCGACCAGTCACTTGACCTTCTATCCAACTCCTTCTCCAATGCCAACTGCAACTCATCCTTCTCCTTTTCTAGTCTTCGAGTTTGTGCCTCTAATTCTGCTTTTGCCAATTTGAGCTCTTCTTTGGCAGCAGCTCTCTCGATCATTTGAGATTGTAGGATGCCCGAAACTTCAAGGGCCAAACCCATCTTCTCCTCCGTCAAGTTTCTGATCATCTCAATCAAACCCGGCACATCAAATACACCATCTTGAAGAAACCTCCCTTGCTCAAGCTCCTCAGAGAGATGCAAGACTCTATCCTCAGCTTCCTTAGACCTTCTCCGTAGCTCCATATCTATCTGCTCTTCAATCTCAATAGGCTTCAAGTTCAAACTCTCACCATCATCACCAACAACAACGCCTCCTCCAATTTTGAAGAAAACGAAGAAGAAGAACACCAAGGTCTACAAGGCCGAGAAAGTGGAGCTCAGTGAAGACAGATTGAGCGCAGGAAGCACCAAAGGGTATAGAATGGTGAGAGCCACCAGAGGGGTCATGGAAGGAGCTTGGTACTTCGAGATTAGAGTGGTGAAGTTGGGGGAGACAGGGCATACCCGTCTCGGGTGGTCCACGGATAAAGGAGACTTGCAGGCTCCAGTTGGGTATGATGCCAACAGTTTCGGGTATAGGGACATTGATGGGAGTAAAGTACATAAGGCTCTGAGAGAGAAGTATGGAGAAGAAGGGTATAAGGAAGGTGATGTTATTGGGTTCTACATAAATTTACCCGATGGAGGGTCGTATGCTCCAAAACCACAACAATTGGTTTGGTATAAAGGGCAGAGATATGCTTGCGCACCGGATCCAAAAGAAGAACCAGCTAAGGTGGTGCCTGGTGAGTACTAAGTAGTTGTTACTATAATGTTGTTGTTTTCAGTATTTCAAGTTAAAGTTATTATCTTTTTTCATTTTTCAGTTGTACAAGTTAGGGAACATGTGGCTAATTGGACTTATCTTATTGCAAGAACAGATTTTTATGTGAAACATGTTTGTACATTTGTAGTGTCTACGATTCTACTGGGGTGAAACATGCTGGGCATGAAGTTTTAAATTTGGACTCCGTAGCCAACCTTTCTGTGCATTGTTTAGTCTGTGAAGCTGAAATTGGAATACCAACAGAATCTTCAATGATTCTTCTATAAACTTAAAACAGAGTTAGAAATTGCAGTGAATGATTATATTTAACTTTGTATATGATTTACAGATAAGTTGTGTAATCGAAACCCCATAACGTGGAAATTAAGTCATTTCTGAGTAGGATCATGATTTACGATGAGGATCACTGTAGGAAATGGTACTATATAATGTGTGAACTTTAAAGCTATTTTGTTGGGATATTTTCCTGAATTATTTAGGATGTATAGAATCATATATTTATTTGACTATGGATACCCCTGCCTCATGCAGCAATTTGCGCTGTATTTTGCCTCTGGAATCGGAAAGTTGTGTTCCAGTTTGGGATCTCATGCCTAGCATTGCACATTTAGACTGTAAGAAGGGATATAATAACACACTTCAGTTCATTGTTTGTGTACTAGGTCCTCTGTTCTTCTTTTGAAGTATCCTGCTTAGTTTTAGTTAACCAAAAAGGTTTGTTTCTTTTTCTCCGTTATACTGGCTTTGGGCTACAAAATCTGATAATTGAATATATCCTTCCAATATCCTGACTTCCCTACTTAAAGTCATTCCAAGAACATGATGCATCTTGCACTGAAAAGCTCATAAAGTGCTTCAGTTTCGACGTCTTGTTACTCCGTTCAGGATACTGAGGTTTTCATTCCCTACATCTGATACTCGATGTAAAATTTTCTTTGGCCACTTTATCGGCACAGACATAACTGCAGCTGCCAAAGAATGTAGATGATGCCTGTGTTGGAAGACATGAATAGGCTAGAAAGAGACCTGCCAAAAACAACTTAGTCAAACCTGGTAACCCATTTAGTATTCTGTCGGTGGTGGATTAGGAGGCAGATCTACTAACTTTGTCATGCGGCTTTAGCCAATTTACTGCAATGACATCACATGAAATTTTGCCTTCGATCAGTATATTTGGAAAATTTGTATTTGGTGATTGTTGTTGAATTTTATTTCAAAGTTAGCATTTAATTTGATATTCAATCCCTGTATGATTATGATATGCTGGAGGATTCATTGTTCACTTTGTGTTAATTTGGGTTTTGTCATCAGGAAGCGAGATATCTTTCTTCAGAAACGGGGTGTGCCAAGGGGTTGCTTTCAGAGATCTATATGGTGGCCGTTACTACCCCGCAGCCTCTATGTATACCCTTCCTAATCAGCCTAATTGTGTTGTGAAGTTCAACTTTGGTCCAGATTTTGAATTCTTCCCAGATGACTTTGGTGAACGTCCAGTCCCTAGACCTATGGTTGAGGTTCCTTATCATGGCTTTCACAACCAAGCTGAAAATGGTGTAGCAGAGGAGAAGAAACAATAGCAGTCACGCAGACCTTTGGATCTTGTCTCAGATGATGTGGTGGACCATCCAGTACCTATAGCCATGGTTGAGGTTTCGTGTCTCGGCTTTGACAGCTCGTCTGAAAACCAACTTGAAGAAACATTCCCGGTCAAGCAGAACCTTTAGATCTTGTCTAGTTATAGCCGTGGAGCTGGGAAAAGAATCTATGTCTAACATTTTGTTTTAGTATTGATCACTCTTATATTATGATTGACAATGTATTGATGACTGATGTGTACTGTATTCTGACGTTTATGTGAAAGAGAATAGGAGTTTGTTTTTCTTCATATGAAACCTAAAGATGTTTCAAGAGCCCATTGATTTCATTATTAGTGGTTTTTAAGCCTGTCAGACTCATCTCATCTGAATCCTATCATATTTTACTGTGGAATTGTTATTAAGTGGTTCTATTTGCAATGTCACATGAATGCCTTTTTCAGGGATCTGGTTTTGGACATCTCAACCCATTTTTATAGACTGAAAGTGAGCCTTTTGCTGAAGCTGTGCATCATGTGTCTCCATGCTTCTTGCTGTTGTTCTGCTGCTGTAAGGTGATGGGTATGTTTTTTTCCGCCTCATTCCAGAAATGATAATTGCATTTTGTCAATCTTTCTGGTAAATAAAAACGTCTCAAGCATGGACTAAAGTATACTCTGTTGTATTTTTCATCTATGGTAGTGTGTTGCTCTGAGAAGCACTTTGCACCCACTATGTGGTTGTGCAGTCTTATTTCTAGGGGGTCTATCATGCTGCCTGTGACTTGTAGAGAAGGCAGAGCTCTTGCTTTTGAACATGCCCAGCTGACACTCGATTCACTTCTAGTTGCACTCATTTGTCCCTTTCTAGTTGAATGAGTTAAGATGGGCCTTTTCCTCTGTCGACGCTTCTTCCTAATTGATGCAAAAATTTGATGACCAGGGCCAAGCTATATGGGAGATTGTGTTCCAGAGCGTACTTTGATGAAATCAGCAAAGAGGAACCAGTATTGTGGAAGCACCAGAAAAGCTCGCTCAACAAAAGAAAAATGGAGGAAAGCCATCAGGTTTGTTGCATCATTTCTAATGAACTTTAAAGAGTACTTCGGCTTCTGTTTGCCAACACTGGTTATGAAACTGCTGGATAGATGGCATAAGCCTGGCCCTTGAGTGGGCGCTGCATCGGGCCAACAGGTATATCTTGTATAGTAGGCGCGGCACTTTATTTAATTAATTTTTGCCCGTGATAGGTATAATACTCCTTGAACAAACAGATCTTAATATATCTGATAGTTCCATCATGGAAACCGCCAGAAGGTAGTTTGATGTTGCAAAAAAATCATATTCTCGTGACTTTGCTTCCATATAAAAGGTGAATAGGATGGATAAATCCTAGAATGGAACTAAACTATACTAGGATTGCTATGAAGAGGTTACAATACTGTAGAGCATATGATAGGACCAATGTCTTTATTTGGTACCCGCTTGAATATTAACCGGATTCTTCTTTTACCAGCTTGACATATATATGCTTGCATTGCAGACTTGGTATCCCACACCATATCGGGAAAAAAAGCCGGCGACTTTTTGCTGAAAGAAGCACTATTAGACTGAAGGGTATGTATATTTTCTGATTCTAATGCATGGGAGAGTTAAGGCCCTCTTGAGAAGTCAGGGAAGGGATATTTTTGTGCCTCAGGGAAGGAAAAGATGGAATCTTCCTGAACGAAGGCCTCTTCTTGAGATTGTGAAGAGTCCGCTTGACGTAAAGTGCTTGAAACAGGGGTAAAACTCTCTCCTTGAACTTTAGAATGCCAAAGAAGATAATCCTGTAGGTGATGAGAATGAATATAACAACCGCTAAGTCCCACCACTTTGAATATTCCACGTTTATGCCCAGGATCCATGAAAGGACAAAGTCGCCTTTCAGTTTTGGCTCATTTGGCGAGGAATCAAATTCAAGCCCAATCATGTCATTCTTGTATGCTCCCTGCAGATTTTATAACATCAGCATCGTATTCTGAATGTTTTACACAACTATTACATATATGATATAACTTGCATGTATCTTGTATGTTTTGAAACATGTCGTTTATGTTATACCTCTAATGCATATGCTGCATAATTTAGGTATGACATTGGATAACGCCAGAAGAACTTAGGAAGATCAGGCTGCAACCGGAAGTATCCTGCAGTCATCATCATGATTCCCCGCAATGACAATTGTTAAGGGCAAATCGGGGACCTACAGTTAGGAGAAGAAGCTGGGAGAAGGTACATTTAGTTGTTCTTACAATGTAGCCAGCACCAACTATGATTCCCATCAGGTAGTTGGGAACAAGTGAAGCTATGATCATCATGCAGCTTTCCACGACTGCAATGGAAGCAGTGAAATCAAGGCAGACATACAGAAAATGGTGAAACCCAGGTCGGAACTTCACCATGTAATAGGTTATTGTCCCAGTTGAAAGTGACATTGCAGCCAAAAACGGGAAGGAAGATATGAAGTTTGATAGGATATAAACAGCAACTCCATAATGCCCATTTAGTCGTTCTCGTTCAAAAACCTGTTAGAGAAAAAAGGGAACAAGGCATTGGAAGAAGATCCTGCAAGTACCAATCTGTTTGTTGCGTCTCAAAACGAAGACTTACCTTCATTTCTTCAATGAAGGATGGAAAGCCTCCAATGGACATGAAGGTCATGAAACCAGATATGAATGCGCCACAAGCTCCTCTAGCATAGATTGCTGTATAGCTTGTCCCAACATCGAAGAAGATGGTACCAACACAGATGGATAGGAGTACGTAAACTATTATCCTTATCCAGTAATAACCCACATCTCTCAACATGTTCACAAATGATCTTCGGGTTAGTGTAGTCAACTGCTTCCACCATCCTGCTTGGCTCCCAGTTCTTCTTCCAGTTCCGAGTCCTTCCTGCTACATAAATACTCATTTACTTTTTCCCTAAAGGTAAAACTCTAATAGGCTTCTAAATCATGTTATGTGAAAACCTTACATGAATATATCAGCATACTAGCTATATATGAATATATCTGCAAGTTTAAACAACTTACAATGGCTAAGATTTCTCGAATTCTGGCTCTTGACATTGTTGCATATCTAGACCATCTGAATTTCTCAACAAGTGTTGCTTTGATCTTTTCTGTTAGCATGTTTGTGAAAGGATCCGGTACACTTTCGGTTTCCTGTACTCAAGATAACCAGAAAGTTATCACTTAACAAGGAGTCTGAGAAACATGAAATAAAAGTCGACATTGTTATACATATACTATAACATTGTCTTATGCTCCTTCTATTGCGTTTTCTGAATCTTTGGGCTTCAGGAGTAGAACTAATGTTTGACAAGCTTTTTACATTGAAAAACTCAATAAATTTACAGTTTTTATGTCTTTTAAGCAGCAGGTAAATCTTACCATAAGGGCTTGACTACATATATGGAATCTATTTGACCCGATCAAGGTTGCTGTGACAACATCAAAGTCTGAATTGATACAACGAAGGAAATGATCAGAAGGACTTCTTCGACTTGGACATGGAAATCCAGCTTCTGCAAAGAACTGTCAGGTAAGTACGAATTATCAGTTTCATATAAAAATGTCCTCAGAGCCTTTGCATACTTCGTATTTGAACAAATTGTTGCTGTCTTTACATAATAATCTTAAAAATTTCACAGAACTGGCAAAATCAAGCACAAAACGTCTTTACCTTAAACTGAAAATGATGGAGATATCTAGTAATGCACAAACTAATGACTATGCTGATAGACAAATTGATGAAGATGAAACATATCAGTACTATTATGAACTTACATTAGGAAATGATCAAAACTCTGAGATTTTAGAAAGACTTGGATTTGTAAGAAACTATACCAAAACTTAAAGCTACAACTTGAATCATAAAAGATAAATGTCATATAGTGAAAGTATAAAACATGTACTGTACGTCATATTGTGTTTACCTCTACAGCCATCTTTGCCCCTCCAAAGTAGACTGTCTGACCACCAGAAAGTAGAAAAAGGTCATCAAAAAGGGCAAAAACTTCACTGCTTGGCTGATGGATAGAAGAGATCACCGTTCTCCCATCACGAGCTATTTTTCCAAGTGTTTGAACCACGAAAAAAGCTGATGCACTATCAAGACCAGTCGTAGGTTCATCAAGAAACAACAAACGAGGCCTTGTGAGAATTTCAATTGCAATGCTTACTCTCTTCTTTTCCCCTCCGCTTACACCTCTTAAATGCCAGGTTCCAATCAACGTATCAGTGCAGTCCTGGAGACCCATTTCCACGATTGTTCCTTCTACAATCTCATCAACCTCTTGTTTGCTCATGCTACTAGGGAGCCTTAGATGAGCTGAGTAACTTATTGTTTCTCTAACTGTTAGAGTTCCCAATAGTATATTATCTTGAGTCACATAAGCCTAAGATCCAAAAACAACAAATGGACAAAAGGATGCGCTTAGAAACTTGGAAAACTGGATTTAGAATTCAAACCCGTGATTTGTTGGATATTCATAATCACTTACAACTCCTCCATAATCCAGTCCTCTCTTCTTGCCGTTAAGGAAAACATTTCCAGTCATGATAACATTTCTAGCAAGTCTACCTGTGAAATGATTAAACATAGTTACTAACTGCATTTTTCCTGTTCCAAAATAAACGTCTTATTTGATTTTCTTACTGTGTGTTCAAATTTAAGATCCTAAGATGCTCTGATTAGCTCGGCTCCCATATTCTAACCTGTCAAGTGCTTAGAACTAACTTTCGTATATGGATCATTAACTTCTCGAAAAGAAGAAAAATAACCTGTTATTTTGAGACATCTGAAATAGAAAAGTATGGCAGAGACCGAGGGAGTATTATAATTGATCTTTCATTCACCGTTCTTTTCCTTATCCTTTTAGTTGTCCGTACAACCCCTACTAAATATCCTAATGAATGTGAACCAAAATTAGGTTGGTTTGGGTTTGTATTTAAGAATCCCTCCCAACCACCAAGTTTATTGGAAGGGGCCATTTTGTGCATGTAGAAATGTACTAGTTTAAACACAATCCAATCTGCTGATTAATTAAATTAAGCTTGAACTAATGCTTTCTTCTATTTGATGGCTCCACCAAGTGACCACCTAAACTCATGCATAATATTCTTTATAGCTAACAGAATGACATTATTGAATTGATTGCTTCGTTTTATTTTTAAACATGCTGAGCCTCTGTTGTGTGTGTGTGTATATATATATATTTATATGATAGTTGGAAGCCCCCGTATGTATTGCCTTCATTCATCTAGTACTAGCTTTAAAGATAAATAGTTTTCAACCAAGAAATATCATTTTCTTCAAACAACATGGGAGATGGTTCATGAAACTGAAAAAAATCATTGATTGACACCTTTGTTAAAACGTGTGACCCATGCTACTGCAATAACACTGGCGTTATGGGTGTGTGTGTGTTTCTGCTTCTACTTGTTGGCAAAAACATATCAAATGGATGTCACAGATCTAGCCCCATAAAAAAACACATGGAACCAAGTAGAAGAAAGTTGCAAAAAACACAAACTAGCCTGAAAATGATTGGAGGGAGAGAGAGAGAGGAACCTGCAAGTGAATCAAGCAGGGTTGATTTGCCAGACCCAGAAGGACCCATAATAGCCATGATCTTACCAGGTTCAGCATACCCGTTAAGCCCTTGAAGCAATCTCTTGGTTGGTCCAACATTACCAAAGTTTGGAACCACCACACTGAGATCTTCCCACACCAAGTACACGCCTCCTTCACCCCCACCACCTCTTGAGAAACCCAACTCTGTGTCTGAACCATCTCCCAAACCCCTCTCAATCTCCATTTAACACAACAAACAAGAACTAGCTAGATGTATATATATCAGTTGAGACAGAAGGACATAGAAAGATGAAGAAGAAGAAGAAACTGTATGGTGGTTCTTGATCTCTAGTAAAGGGTTGAAGTAAGAGAGTAGCTGTATAGAGCTACACACAGCATTTTGGTTTTGTGGTGCATGAGTTACTTGTACATTGTAGCTATTTCACCAAAACTAGCTAAGCACATGCACAACGGAAACATGCACTAATTACATGTAAATATCACAAAAGACCATCCCTTAGTGATCTCTGTTGAAAATATTTACTTCAGCAATTACTTTATTCACCAAACCAACATAAATGCTGCTCTGGTAGACTGATATTGATTGAATTTTGGTAGAGATGAATTTTGCTTGTAAAAGATGGATGTGCCCAATAAATAAAAGTAATCTCTTTTCTTGCCACCCTTTTGAGGACTGACAATAATTTTATTTTGAAAAGGACTGACAATAATTGTGTAGCTATGAAGTTCCAATCCACCTTTCCATTTTCTCTGTTCTGGGTATTCATGATAAGTTTGAAAAAAGAACCCTCTGGGATCTCTGAGTACTGGTTCCACTCAATCTCCTAGATACATGGACCGTAGTTTATGGACAATGGTCTGTTTCCTTCTCTTCATTTGGCATGGATCAAAGGAGATATGACATTTATGGTTTTGGCATGGTGGGCTACGATTCAGCCATCCTGATTAACGTTAAGATCACTGAGACATCAAAATGAGTCTGGCTACTTGGTATCTCGCATAATTGTGGTTGCAGGGTGGTAGGTTTTGCCAATCAATGACCTGGTCAATCTTGACAAGTCATTAGCCCTACTTCTGTTTCTTCCCTTAACTGGTTGGGCCATGTGCATATATGTGTAGCTCCACGTAGAGTGTTAGGTAGATTTTTAATCAAAGAGCTGTTTATTCAACCATATTTCTCTTGCATCTAGTTCTTTGTTGTTATGTTTACCATGAACATTGCAGATACATGAATGCAGTAAATTCTATAGCATAGTTAGTTCTTGCAGGAATTTGGACAGTTCACAAGGACTAGAAAGTTTTGAGTACTATAAAACTATATTAACGTCACAAAAATATACTTAACATAGCTTGTACATATTGAAATGTCAAAGACGATTTGGTTCTCAGTATGTGAGGGAAGAGAAATGAAAATGCTTGAAGCTTGTTCAGATAGTCCCAAAGAAACTGAATGTTTCTTTGGGGCCAAATGAGAACCAACAGAATCTTCTGTGATGTAATTCTTTTTTATCTGTAAACTTTTTTGTAAGCAATACCGGTTAACTACACAATAACCAAGCAAATTACAGTGTTCAAGCTTCTCACTCCAAGTTTCTTGTCTTTTTTTCTGTTTGTTTCTTTCAGTGCATTGGAGAGTTGAGACCCTCTTGGGACGACAGGGAGCGCAGAGGCTGTTGCCTCTTGGAAGAGAAAGTCCGTAATTTCCTGAAGGAAGGCCGTTTATCAAGATGCTGCAGAGTTCTCTTGGCGTAAAGGTTCTGAAACACAGGTGAAGCTCTCTCCTTGAACTTGAGTATGATGAAGAACAGAATCCGGTAAAACAGTAGAATGACCACAAGTGCACCCAAATCCCACCACTTGTTATGATCCATTGGAATCCCAAACATTGTTGAGATTATAACATCCCCACTTAGCTTAAAATCACCAGGAACTAGAGGTTCGAATTCAAGCCCTAATAAGTCGTTCTTATAGGCACCCTGCATTAGAAATATTTGGTAACCATGATGAATCAAAATAGTTTCCTCTGGCTGCAACTTATAAGCCCTTTAAACCAAATTCTGAATGCCATACAATATGCTTCTGCTTTTAAGCCTAAACAAGACATAAATGCAGTTATGCTCTTACTAGGCTATTGAAGCCACAAGTATGACTGTATGAGGATTAAAATCATAGACTTGAACCTGATACTTATTATACACTTATACCGAGTCCCTGACCTAGATGCATTTGCGTTTTTCTGATAGCAAGTACTTGAAGCAGCAAATCGAACCATTTTCCGTTAAGAATCAATCTTGTAGGATTGAGTATCATTTCCATGGATAAATACTGAAAGCATGTATTGTTTATAGATAAGCTAGTTAGTTAGTTACTTAGGCAACTATAATCACAAGTATAGAGATTACAATCAGTGACTTTATGCACTTAAACAGTATATTGTACCATTTCCTTTAAGAATCAATCTGGTAAGATTTAGAATTTGTATCATTTCCATGGATAATACTATGAGCATGTAATGTTTACGGTTGAGCTGGTTAGTTAGTTACCTGAATTGCCCACGAGCCATAACTGATATAAGACATTGGGTAGCGCCAAACTGGCTTTGGGAGATCTGGTAGCAGCCGGAAGAACCCAGCAGACATCATCATGATTCCCTGAATTTACAACCAGTTAGTACAACCTTAAGAGTCTATGTTGTAACAAAACCAAGAACTCATCGAAGAAGCCAAGGTTAGAGAATCTGTGCTTACAATAATCCCAGCTCCGGTTATGATTCCCATCAAAAAATTAGGAACCAGTGAAGCTACAACCATCATGAGGCTCTCCACAACTGATATGCAGCTCAAAATGTTAAGACAGAAGTAGACATAGTGAGAAACCTCCGGTCTGAACTTCACCATGTAGTAAGCTATAGTCCCAGTGCAGAACGCAATAGCAATCAAGAACGGAGAGGAAGAGATGAAGTTAGATAAGATATATGCTGAAACTCCGTAATACCCATTGAGCCTCTCTCTATGATAAACCTGTTTCAAGAAAGAAAACAACATTACTATTGATTAGATCTCTCTTTCCCATTTTTATGTACCTTAAAGTTTGCTAATGAAGTTGTTTTTGTTTACTTTCAGTTCTTCAATGAAAGACGGGAAGCCTCCTATGGACATGAATGTCATGAATCCTGATATGAATGCACCGCAAGCAGCACGAGCCAGGATTGCAGTGTAGCTCCTCCCAACGTCATAATAGATGGTGCCAACACAAATGGACACAACAATGTAGATTATCACCCTCAGCCAGTAATATCCGACATCTCTTGACATGTTCACAAACGATCTCCTTATCAGCGTGGAAAGTTGCTTGAACCAGTTTGCTTGACTCCCACTTCTGGTTTCGTTTACCAGTCCTTCCTGCAGGTAACACATGAACTTGCTTATAAGTTTTGCACTCAAATGATCACACACACACACACACACACACACATATATATATATATAGAGACTCTGTGGATAACAGCCTGTCGTAGAGTTCTTACAATTGCTGATATTTCTCGAATCTTCTCTCTGACTGCTTTTCCATACTTTGAGCGTTCATATTTATCAGCAAGCATTGCTTTGATGTGTGCTGTTGGCAGATCCTTCAGAGGGTCTAGTACTTTCTCAGAATCCTACAAACAAGACATTTTAGGACATGCCTAGAAAACCGAATGTTGTGCCTTGAACCTCAAGGAACCCAAACTTCTAGTACTAACTAATGTCAGTAAGTTAAAGAACTAAGAACATGAAAGAGACATTAGGAACTAAACTAAGTTATGCACAAACATCCTTAACCTTAAGAATTGATCGAAAAAACGATACATACCCGAAATCTTTGTGATCCTTTCAGAGTAGATGTCACTTTGTCAAAATCCGAATTGACACAGCGCAAGAAATGATCAGAAGGGTTTCTTCTACTTGGACATGGAAAACCCGCTTCAGCAAAGAACTGTAAAAAGTAAAAACCAATATCATGATATATCAGATATCAACATAAGTTATATAAACGTGCAGGCATGAAGATTAGAACTATTAATCTGATACTTATAAGTTATATATAAGTGCAGGTATGAAGATTAGAACTAGTTGCCTGATACTTAAAAGCACAGTATAATCAAATTAGAATCAGTGATCTGATACTTACAAGTTACATAGAAGTTCAAGTATGAAGATTAGAACTAGTTGTTGATACTTTTAGGCATAATATAATCATATTAGAATCAGCGACCTGATACTTATAAGCTATATAGAAGTACAAGTATGAAGATGAGAACTAGTTGCTGATACTTTTAAGCACAGTATAATAAGATTAGAATCAGTTATCTGATACTTATAAGTTATATAGAAGTGCAAGTATGAAGATTAGAACTAGTCGCCTAATACTTATAGGCACAGTATAATCAGATTAGAATCAGTGATCTGATACTTACGAGGACAATCTAACTAATATGTGTATTTTTTTTACACTACCAGCATTACAAGGACGAAGAAAATCAGATCCATACCTCAACAGCCTTCTTGGCATCACCAAAATACATGGTTTCACCACTAGAGAGCAAGAAGAGATCATCAAAGAGTGCAAAAACTTCACTGCTTGGCTGGTGAATGGAAGAAATAACTGTCCTCCCATCGCGAGCGACGCTGCGAAGAGTCTGAATGACAAAGAAAGCTGAGGCACTGTCAAGGCCACTGGTGGGTTCATCAAGGAACAGGACACTAGGCCTTGTGAGGATCTCAAGTGCAACACTGAGTCTCTTCTTCTCTCCACCACTGATCCCTCTCAGATGCCAGTTTCCGATCATGCGGTCGGCGCAGTCTTGCAGACCCATCTCCATGATTGTTCCCTCCACAATGCCACTGATATCAGTTTTGGACATGGTGGGTGGGAACCTCAGATAAGCTGAGTATGTTATGGTCTCTCTAACTGTTAGGGTCCCCAAAAGTACATCTTCTTGGGTCACATAAGCCTGAGAATCACAATGAGAATCAGAATTCATAATCAGCCAGCGACCTCATGCTTATTATATCAAACCGTTCAAGTTGATTATGATCCAAAACTTGTGATCAATTTATGCAATGCCTTAAGATTTGGATTTGAAATTGAAACTCTTTGAGGTACTTACAATGACACCATAGTCTGGTCTCCTCTTCTTTCCATTGAAAAGAACATTTCCTGTCATTACTACATTTCTCGAGAGTCTACCTGTAATACAATCAGATAAGCTGATTTAGTTTACGCTGTACGAGTGCCTAAGGGCATCCACAATGGGGCAGGGGTCTCACTTGTGGGTCTCGCGAAATAAAAATATTTTTTTGGGTGGCGAAGTGCAGGTCAGCTTGCCGATCCGACAATTTTTTTT
>JAYMSY010000239.1:0-13626 GCA_036897685.1 Monsonia emarginata | reverse complement strand
AGTGTGACCGCGCGGTCTCGCTGTTCGCCCCCCCCCCCTGACACTCTCCCTACTGTGCCATTGCAGCAACCAGCTGCTAAACTTATTAATGGATATGAGACCCACAAGTGAGACCCGCAACAACTACAACAGCCCCATTATGAATGCCCTTATACTGTCAAAAAAAAAATAGACCTTCACGAAAAAAAACAAATCATTCTAAAATGTTTGACTTTGGAGAATTACTATTTTCTTACCAAACAGATGTAAGAGGGAAAGAAATTGAAAATGAATTGGAAAAAAAAATTCAAATTTTAATATTTAATATTTCCCGCCACTCTCTTATCTCTCACATTACAATTGTCACTCACTCCACGTCATCCACACCCACTCCCATCTCAATTTACCAAAATACCATCTCCTTCTTCCTCCACTCACCACCTCATCGATTTGGAGGAATTAGGGTTTATCCATCGTCACTGAGCTCCGATATCCTTCTCGCGACGACGTCATAGCTCAAATTTCTCTCTTCCAAGTCCAGTTCCTTCAATGGCGTCCAATAATACGCCATCTCGTACCCGATCTAAAACCTCTGGACTTCCGGTGCTGGATTTCGATTCCGTCCGGAGATCTCCCAGGCTGAGCTCCGGTACGACGGCGGAGGATGAGGTAAAGCCCGCTAAGAAGCTCAAGACGACTTCGTCCAAGAAGAATAACACTGTCTTCTTTGTTGGCGATCCGGTGCCCGAGGAGGAAGCCAAGAGCAGGTGGCCTTGGAGATATCAAAGTCCGAATCAGGTATCTGTAGGTTCTTCTTCTCAAGCTTTCATTGTTGCTAGACAAATTGCGCAAGAAATGAGATTTTTTGTTGTTGTTGTTGTTGGGATAATGTGTCTCAAATGCTGTGGATTTGAGAATTTAGATTATTTCAGGATTCAATTTAATTGCATTAATGCTGATTTGATTCGTTGAATTACTGTTCCGATAGTGTAGTACGAGACATTGCATATTTGTTCCTGCTTAGATTCTTCAGGAATTTTCGTTTTTCTTAGACAAAATGCTGAGAAAATGGATTTTTTTTTGGAGTTTGCGTGATATGGGTTGGATTTGTAAATTTAGATTCGCTTAGACTTGAATTTAATGGCATTATTTCCAGTTTTATTCTTTGATAGCAGGGCATTTGCATATCTATATATGTGTGTGTGTGTTTATGTTTTCTTTTAATTATTGCCCGTCATGTAAGCTAGCATTTTGGTATTTACTATTTATGGGTTTGCTTGTGCAGAGGCAATTTCAGGAAAAGAAGCGCCAGAGTCCAAACTCTAAGTGAGTTATAAGTTTTTTTTTTCTTCAAAATTGTTTCTTTGTCCAACAATAATTGTGAATCTGCACAGCCAATTCAGTTTTCCAAATACATCATTTCCTTCTGGTGCAGTGACAGCGATGAAGACGATGTGTTGGTTTTGAATGTGCAATGCCATTACTATCAGGCCCAACTTGAAAAATGCACCTTCAGTCTTGGAGACTGTGCTTATGTGAAAGTAAGTTTGTTTGTGCTTCAGATTTTATGTTTCTATTAACTATTAAAACAAATGAAGTGTGTTTGAACCAAGGTGAACTTAAGAGAAAGAGGAAAGTCGAAGAAATGATGTTAAAATTAGATAGTGATAGATTATTTCTACGACGATTATAGGGAGTGGACCAATTAACTTCTTCCCAATTAGCGTGTTCTATGTCTAACATTTATGCATTATCTTTTGATTCTTTAGGGTGAAGGGGCACAAAACTACATTGGCAAGATATTAGAATTTTTTAAGACAACAGATGATGAAGACTATTTTAGGGTTCAATGGTTCTATAGGGCTGAAGATACGGTGAGAATTGGTACTCTTCATATTTACATTTAACTCGCTTATATTGCCAATACATCTTTCATTCATTCTTGATTGGTTGCTAAACCTTTTTGGTTTTCTTAGGTAATGAAAGAAGAAGCAAAATCTCACGACAAGAGGCGCCTTTTTTATTCTGATATGATGAATGATAATCTATTAGATTGCATTGTTTCAAAAGTTAAGATCATACAGATGCCACTGAAGGTATGTGTTAACCTTGATGCTTTACTCTTTATGTTTGTTTTGAAACCAAAATATTTTATGTTAGAAATTATACATGGTAATACTTTTCTAACAAGAGTTTGAGATTTTGCAGGCTAGCTTAAAATCAAAATCTATTCCTCACGGTGACTTTTATTACGATATGAAATATGAAGTCGACTACTCAACATTTCGTGCAATGACAAGTAGTGAGTATGATCTTTATTAAATTGCTAGAATTTGTATTACCAAATTGCATTGATGATTAGTTTAGAAATGACATTGAACTCTAGTGATTTTAACATTATCAATTTCGTGCTGTCTGTGCATCCATGTGTCTGTCACAATGTTCATAAATTTCAATTCAATTCGCTGTTTGGTAACAGTTGAAATATTTAGTACTTCATTTTGCTTTCAAAGCAAAAAGTGTAGATATTTGTAACTGCACCAACTTGTAATATAGACACAAATTTAGAAATTTATACAAACACACATCAGTACGTAGTCCCTGAATATATAATACTAAATTCATTTTTTCATCCTGTACTATCAGATTAACCCTGCAGCTCATTTGTTGTTTTAGCGGGTGAAGTGCATTAAGAAGCCCATTCTGTGAATTATTTTTGGCTATTTGACTCATTCATGAACTTCTCAATCGTTTATTTGCAGACGATAGCGATTCAACCTCTGCTTCCCCAAAGATAAGTCATGTAACTGATGTGAAGCCTGTGCTAGAGGAATTAGCTAGTAATAAACCTTACAAAACAGGGCTGGCTTTATTAGATTTATATTCTGGCTGTGGTGGAATGTCAACTGGTCTATGCTTAGGTTTTAAACTTTCTGGCCTCAATCTAGTTACAGTAAGTTCTCATTTTGTGTGTTTTTTTTTGTTGCAAAATCATTAGTTTGTGTTATGACATGTTCATTATACTCTTGTCCCTTGTTCAATAGAAATGGGCCCTTGACATCAATAAATTTGCATGTGAAAGCTTGAAGTTGAATCATCCAGAGACACAAGTTAGTGCTATCTTCCTCCCCCTCTTAATTTTCACTTGGATATTGAGATTCTATATTATAAGATCTGTAATTCTGTGTGCATGTAACACTACAGATTAGAAATGAATCAGCAGTAGATTTCCTTGACTTGTTGAAGGAATGGGACAAACTATGCAAACGGTATGCGGTCAATAATGCCACAGAAACACCCAAATCTAAAGTATTGAGATCAGGCGAGCAAAAATTGCATTCAAAAAATAATAAGCTACTACCTGGCGAATTTGAAGTTGCTAAGCTAGTTGATGTTTGTTATGGTGATCCTAGTAATACCGGTAAGCGCGGGCTTAGATTTCAGGTATGTGCACAAGAAAATATCTTAATTTTTTTTAATACATTGGGTAATATACCAAAATGAGTTATTTTATTACAACCTATTGCTTAGAATGCTAGGATGAAACTTCAACTTCAAGAGATTAAATGTGGTTCTTCTTGTTCAGGCACAAGAATCTGATTAATGATGGTTCCAAATTTCAAAATTTCAAAATCTTCTTAACTTGTTGGTAGTCACAATTAGCCATTAGTTACCACTTGCTTTACCATATCGTATGGAAAGTTGCAATAATGCTATTACTTCTAAAAAAAAATACTCACTGACACTAAGTTAAGATAGCTTATATTGTATTGCCTTTATTCTGAACATCAATAGGTTCGCTGGGTAGGTTATGGGCCAAGTGAAGACACATGGGAGCCACTTGAGGGCTTAAGGTATTTTACATTCTGCTGTATGATTTTTGGATTATCTAGTGATTACCACTTATTGATAATTATATTTCTTAGTAACTGTCAGGATCGAATACGGGATTTTGTAGTATTGGGAGATAAAGCAAAGATATTACCACGTCCGGTAAGTTTGACCTTACGGAAACACATTAGTGATACTAAAAGCTTGTCTTTGGAAGTGTTTAATATTATTTTTAGGTGATTTATTTCCAATGTTTCTTACATGACTTTTAGTTATATTGCTTAAAGACCTGGTCTGTTGCAGGGAGATGTTGATGTTATTTGCGGGGGACCTCCATGTCAAGGGATTAGTGGTTATAACCGCCATAGAAACGTTGATAACCCTCTGGATGATGAAAGAAATCAGCAAATTATAGTCTTCATGGATATAGTAAATTTTTTAAAACCCAAGTACGTTTTGATGGAAAATGTTATAGACATTTTAAGGTTCGCTAAGGGTTGCCTTGCAAGATATGCCTTGAGTCGTTTAGTTCATATGAATTACCAAACAAGGCTCGGTATGATGGCTGCTGGTTGTTATGGCCTTCCACAATTTCGTTTACGCGTTTTCTTATGGGGAGCTCATCCAAATGAGGCAAGTAATTAAACTTTTTTTTTATTTAAATAAAATATGACGCACTTGTGAGCTGACTGTCCCTGTTAATGCAGAGATTACCTCAATTTCCACTTCCTACACATGATGTGATCTTGAGATATGGGGCTCCCTATGAGTTTGAGGTGCTAACAGAGGTCCTGTCTTTGTAATTAGTTCAATTATATTTTCTTATGTTGCTAATTCTTTGCCATATCGTAGCGCAATGTTGTTGCATATGATGAAGGCCAATCTCCAGTTCTAGAAAAAGCCCTGGTTCTATCTGATGCTATCTCTGACCTTCCTCGGGTAATTTTGCTAATTAATATTTTTTCTTTTGTCATTAACTTCCTCTTGTAATCACCATGTATTCTTACTTAATAACTACTCTAGGTTACAAATGACGAAATACGGGAACAGATGTCATACAAAGATCCTCCAGAAACAGACTTCCAAAAATATATCAGAGCAACTAAATATGGTGAGATTTTTATTGTATTAGTAATTTAGTATACATTATCCATAATGTTTATTCAAACTTGTTCATAAAAGTTTCTTTCATGGCTAGAAATGATGTGTTCGGCATCAAAGGGGACATTGAAGAAGCGGGAGACAGTTCTGCTATATGATCATAGGCCGTTACCGTTAAATGTAGATGATTATTCACGAGTTTGTCGAATTCCACAAAGAAAGGTTCTAAATAGTCATGCCAATTCATTGACTCCTTTCCGTTGCTCGGGTTATAAAAATAAAAAAGGCCCATTTTCTTGCAGGGAGCAAACTTTAGGGACCTCCCTGGTGTAATCGTTGGGGCTGATAATGTTGTTAGAAGGGATCCAAAAACAGAGATAATATTGCCATCTGGAAAGCCTTTGGTAAGCACTATGATAGTTTAACACTCGTAAAACATTTTATTTTTAAATTGGTCCATACTATTTTGTTGAGAGGATAGTTTTTCTAAACTTGAAGTTGTGTAATGCTACTTGTATTATTTAGAGATTATTCTGATGTAATTTCTCTTTGGTCAATAACAGGTACCTGAATATGCAATAAATTTTAGTGACGGAACCTCCAAAAAGTGAGGATGGAGACCCTAACATCATTCACTCAAATCTTATGCACTGAGAGTTGAAACCACTGACTTTCTATTTGCATAATGTTTACTTTTTTGAATTAAATTGCAGACCGTTTGGGGGATTGTGGTGGGACGAGACAGTGCCAACTGTGTTGACAAGACCAGATCCTCATAACCAGGTAGGCTTTCAAATTTATTCTATTCACGAGTGATTCATTTCTTCGCGAAATAGTGTTCTCAAATGGTCCTTCTCTCCAGGTAATCTTGCACCCGGAGCAAGATAGAGTTCTTACACTCCGTGAAGCTGCGAGGCTGCAAGGGTTTCCTGATTACTATAGATTCTGCGGTGAAATGAAAGACAGGTATAATTTTGTTCTTTCCAACAAGCAAAATTCGATGCATGCATGATACATTCCTAATTTTTAATAGCCTTTTATTCTGTTTTCTCGTAATTTGGCGTAAATCTGAATCCCTATTCGTTGCTGGATTGTATCATATAGTCCACTTTCGAGATAATAGCTGCCTCAGAAAACAGAAACCTAGACCAAGAGACCTCTGTATGATAATGTTGAGAGCTTAATTAGTGGCATTGCCCTCGAAACTTCTTTGTAACCTTTCATATAATAAGTGCATAAAATAAGAACTAACTTGCTACTGGTGTGCAAGAAAAAGGGTGATCAGGATTCACGGCTCTTCTCTAAACAATTTATGTAGATTTTGTTAATAACATTTCTACGAACTTAGTGACACGTAAACATTGTAGTAGATGTTATGTTTGGTTTTCTTGAGAATGCAGGACCCGATGTAGTAAGGCCTTTACACGTCTCGTAGCTTTTGGTCCAAATATCATGTAGCTTCCGGTCCAGGAAAAATCCACTAGGAATCTAATCAGATGTTCATTTATCAGCTTTTGTTCAATAACAATGAGAGCTTAATGAATTGACTCTAAGATCTTGAGTGCACAGGAATAGGAACTGTTAGTGTCGACCTGTCAAATTCATTATTTTAGAGCAAAGGGCATAATTTTACTCCTCCGTCTTAAAATAAATGTCTTTTATTTTTAATGAAGATTAAAGATAACATAATAATGTTTTAGCCATACCCTCGTATTCTACTTAGACCATCTCCAATGGGCTGCTGGGAGCTGCTGCTGCCACTGCGGCATCTAGATGCCGTCACGGCAGTTGGCTTTGCAGTCAAGTGTAGGTTGTTGACCTGACCTCCCCATATGATTACTTTTTATAAACCTTTAACGTAAAAAAATATATATGTAGGTCAGCGACCTGCATGGTTAGGTCCCCGACATGAATCTCTACTATTTTATTTTTATTTTTATTTTTTCTGCTTGTGGACCCCACATTGGACGCACAAAGTGGGTCTGACTGCAACTGTCATGGTTGCCCCATTGGGGTTGCCCTTATATATGCTAATCCACCGGTTTCCATTTTAGGTAAATTGACTTGTAGCCTCCTAGTGCAAGTGGTTAAGCAGTTTGATTCATGACCAATTGGTCTGGGGTCAAAGCCTGTAGGGGACAGTTTATCTATAAAAAAAAATGACTTGTAGCAAAGAAAGTAAGCCATTCAAAAACAAAATGAGCAGTATTTGCCTTTATATTTCAATGGGTTGTTTTCCATATGTTTTTTTTGTCTAAGATACTGAGGACTGATTGGTTTCTGTGTTGTGCAGATACTGTCAAGTAGGAAATGCAGTGGTGGCGCGAGCGCTCGGATATGCACTGGGAACAGCGGTGCGCAAGCTTAACGACGACAAACCTCTCATGACCCTTCCTCAAAAGTTCTCTCATTCTACAACTACCGAATTACTCGAGTCCCTATCGATCTTCCCAGAGTAGTACCTGTTCGGCTTCTGTATTTGCTATTATATGTTGTAACATTCGAGATGAACTCTAGTTGCAGCTCACAATACTTGCTTTGATTCGTCTTCAATATAGGTAACATTGCACGCTACGCATTGAGTGCCTTCATAATCTAATTCGGAGTAAATTGCTGGTTCCTTTTCGATTTCAGTCGTGATAACATTATTGTATATTTCTCCAAAGACCAAACCCTCACTCCAGTGTTCCTTGGCATGTCGTCGCTGCTCCGGCGAGCCTGGCCATGGCTTGGCATGTCGTTGCCCCGTAGAAGATTCCGGCCTCAACTTTCTCGGCATGTCCTTTTCGTGCATCAGAATGCTTTTCGGTGATTTAGCTTCTATTCTTGGCTTTTGACACTTCTCGCGGTCTATTGCTTCCGGCTAGTCCGTGCACGGTTTTGTCTTTCCCGTTCTACCATTCTACTGCTTGCCATTCTACTGCTTGCTAGGCTCTCTTTGCGCCTGCACGCAACTCTCAATCCATCCCATCTCGTACAATCATTTGTGGCACCCTTGCATCCCGTTGTTTGTTGGAAGTATGCTTTAGGGCAAGTTTTATGGGAGAAGGGTTGCAGCCAACAATATTTGTGGGTCTCGGGGCTAAAAAAATTAAAAAGACAGTTAGTTCTGCAATGGGACAGCTGAGGTCGCCTGTCAGATCGGAGTCCCGACCGTCAAGTTGGTGACCCAACCACTTTTTTATTTTTTTTTATTTTTTTTATTATTTTCTTTTGCATTTGATGTGACATAAAGAAACACATGGGATGATCAGGTCGTCGACCTGACCATTTTTGCCCACTTTCGCCTGGCGAACAAGTCTTCAACTGGTTGTAACAGCCGTGACACGACAGCCGATTGCCGCAGCCAAACTCTTCTCCCATAAGACATGCTCTTAGGCTTTACCAAGGATTTTAGTGTTTCCAACATATTTTCACATGTAGTTCGATTTACGGGTGTATGTGGCTCTTTGATGGTTGTACTTGTCAAGATTTCTTGACCACCATATCAATAACATTGCCTCTGATTTTTTATATAAAATTGTATACTTACATGGCATAAGAATGCAGATACAAATACGGAATCACTGTAATGAACATTCAATAAATGGCTTTTGAAGGCTAAATGGGAAACCGGGATGGTTATGAAAGATGCATCTGCAAATCTATTCACCCATGACAAGGATAGGAAGCCCCCTACATAAGGTAAAATGAAAATGGCATCAACAATCACATGAATTATGCTCTGTTTGGATCAAGAGATTTGATTTCAAATTCTCGATTTGCTTCAAATCTTGTGTTTGGGAACTTTAAGAACTTGAATTTGAACAAAATCCAAGCACATTTCAAAATAGTACAAAAGAAAACCTATTCGAAATTTCATACATTTTCCCTCGTGTCACGCTCGAAACTCATTTTTACTTCTTACGATTTAAAATCCAAACATTTCCCAAACACAAGATTTGGATTTGAAATTCATGAATCCAAACACAACCTTATGGAATATGCAAAAACAAGCGGAGGAAGTAGTAGAATATTCCCAACAGTGAGCAATTATTTTCTTAATACCGCGAAGCATGACAATACATGAGCAAATAAGTCAAATTTTGGATTTTAAGCTACTTACCAGCCACCACCATGCCGAGAGAAATAGTCATTGTCGAGTGATATAGCGAGAGCAAGGGTAACAGCTCGCTCTGATAATGTCAAAGGACGGACGACTTCCAAATCTTCAACCTGAGGGACGGAATATTCAATTATTAGAGTGAAGTGAACAAGAAAATGAAGTTCTTTGCTTAATGATGTGTGTCACTTTACCACGCTAGCGGGACCAGTTTTGGAGCTGGGGTCAGAACTTCCAAAACGGATTACATACTGACCAGCGTCTGTAAATATCTGTGCAATGAAATTGAAATGGTAACCGATTGTTAGTCATGAGTTGATGGAACATAGATAAGAGGTCATGATCTAATGTAGATTATAGCTACTAGATAGAATAAATTGTTCATCAATGACAATAAATTAAGGAAAATGATAAATCCACACCACAAATTCATAAATCCACACTATTTTACTCATTTTGACTAAAATACCCTCGCTTTAAATAAACCTAAAAATTGACTAAAAATAGAAATGAAGGGAACTTTTATCAAAATGAATATGTGGTGTGGATTTATCACTGCCCTAAATTAATAAGAAAAGCACATGACCTCAAAGCCAAAACCTCTCCAGTCGCGATTTATCTCAGCCAGAACTTCTCCGTTGATGTCCTCTAAAGTAAATGTCCAATACCAAAAGCCAGGATTTTTAACAACAGCAAACTGCTTCTTCCTGGAAATAGTATAGTTCTTACTAATCAGATGACAAAATATATATAGAGAATAGGAAGCAAATTCCAACTTGACTCATAAGTTGAACTCTTCCGTCAAAGGAACCACTAAACTGAATAGGTATTCAAATAGCAGTACATCTGGTACAGGGAAGCGGCTCTTGTTAAACATGCAGATACACAAATACAGACATGCATATACATACACATTATTTTTACTTTTTTAGGCTGGTGCAGAGGTGGAAAATATGCTCATCCCTAGCCACACAAGGTCCACGCTTGCATTTTAAAAGGTTACACTACCGACAGAAAAAAGTCATTCCACATTTCTAAGGCATGGCTCATATTATATGATAAACCTTCATGTTAATTATAGCTATTTCGCCTAGAGTGGGAGGATAGTAAATGCTATGGTTGATTGACTACAATACTGGTAACATAATACAAGTACAAATATACTCAGTTAACAGAATGATAAAATTACCCCAGATACAAATCATAAATCCTCCTCCAAAGATGCCACCGTTTATGAACCACTCCAATTTCCTAGAAAGGAAAAGTATTTGGCACCATCAAAAACCAAACTGCAATATACATGCCCAAACTCTATATAAAAGGGAACGCAAACCAAGGATGTGTCGAATTGCAATTACCTGACCATTGACCTCTACATAAATTGAGCTGTTTATCCACCAAAAAGGCCTACGAACCTAAATGTGGTAAAATAAAGACTTAAAGCCAAAATATCTAAAACTCAAGCAGCCTCACGTGGCTCAAAAAGAAATTTGTAAATAGTTCTCACCCTAAAGAGCTCACGACCCAAGCCATCAGTTATATGAGCAACAAAAGGGCGCCTGCTGCGAAGCAACTGAACGATATTTTTTTTATCAGCATCACTAAGTATAATTTATAAATGACAAAATAAGAAAATCACAAGTAGGTATGGACACGGACACAATACAGTATCACAATCATAAAGCAGTATAACAGCACTCTGTCCAAAAGTAAAGTTATGTATTAATAATATACCTGTCTAGCAATGACATTACTCTGTTCACGAATAAAACCTACAGGCTGCAAAAACAACATTGAGTCCAAAGAAAGTATGCATAAACATCCGTATTGTTTGAATGTTTATGTTGTAGGACAATAAGGAGTTGGAAGTTCACTTACTGACTCAGGGTAGCACACATCTACTATAGCGTACCTGTTTTCCTGCAATTAAGATACACAATAGTGATGAAGGCATGCTAAAAGCCAAGAAGGATGAAATGATCAATAAATTTCACAATTAAACAGAATAATTTTGTGAGAAGAAAATGCATTTAATCCGTTGATAATCCACATACAAGCTAACTCAATACAATAAGTCATACAACCTAAAACTATCATGAAATAAAAGCAAATAAGCGTAAATTTGAAGAGATCAAAATCAGAATATGTAACTTAACAAAAAGTCAAAATGTAACTAAGAGAACTGCAAAAGGCCAGGACATCAAGATTCAGTGGAAAAGCGGGATGACTTCTGAAATGCTGAACCACAGAAGGAATCATTTCACACAATGATTCAGGTCATACTCCAATGGCCAACATCTCATTTACTAATACCATATACAATCTGTTTAGTTTAACATAATAAAGTACAAAGAGCCTGTTATTCCCATGCATTTTACATAATATGGTATATATAATGATATGGATAATCATAGCATGGTCTCAAAATTGCGTATGAATGTAACATAAACTGGCTAGGGAGAGAGGATCACCTGCTCAAAACCAAATACCAGATTTGCCCATTCTATGTCCCTAGTAATCAGCAAGTTGGACCTAGCAAGCAATGGTGCAATTTGGGCCTAGAAGTTTCAAAAAATAACATGTCATTAAACTCCTCACAACAACTAGCAATAGTACTGAAAACAATTAACTTCAGACAGCAGACGGAGAAAATAAAGAACCAACTTAAACTCACCTCCTCAGCGGATGTTGGCCTCAGAAAACCAGAGACAGATTGGCTTGGAGGTGGTTGCTTCAGAACTGCTTCACCTGGTTCATAAGATTTTTCTTTGGTGGCAGAAGCACCTGAAAACATATTTCCCAAGAGATCACGGGCAGAAGTATCAAATACTCTTTGGCTATGACTCTCATTCTCCGGTATTTTCCTCATTCTTTTTCGTCTGGCATTTTCTGCTTTCCTATCTGCAACCCATAGCTGTGCAAGAAAATCTCTACTTAAGTGAGGACCATTCTCAGCACTGTGTCCAAACTGGCGAGATACAGTCATCATGCTCTGATTTGACCCAAGTGAATTTGCAAAACGAGGGACCTCAGCTCTATGGAGTACATTTCTCAAGCCACCCTGCTGCAAGAATGGCGCCAATTGACATCCTCTTTGAGATCGCAAGCGGTGAAAAGGTTCGGAGATGCCCTTTTGACATTCATTTGCAGTATAAAATCGAGTCACAATTTTGAAGTACTGTTGAGTGTTTTTATGATTTATCTTCTCAAGAAAACGGCAACTCTTCATCCACCCCATTTGGTAAACTCTCATAATGCCTGCACCAACAAAAATTCACATTCTGATGGCAATACACATTACACAATACACAATCTGGAGCATTAAACAACAAACCATAATATGCAAAGTTCATCAACAAGGTAGGAACGATACCTCTTCAACAAAACTTCGGCAAAATTGATTGAATTTTTTTAGATTCCTGACACACATTTCATAGTTTTTGCAGACTAATCATCCATCATTCCCAATATAAGATTATGAGTGGACACAAAACCAAATATGAAAATTTTGTAAACTTTGTGATTCCAAAGAAAGAAAAAGATTGTATTTTTTATAAATAAAGAAAACAGGAAAACACACTGCAAGATTCCAATCATTCCCCTTGGTTTGGTTTGATGAGACAATGGACAAGATTTCCATTTTGCTAAGACTGTGTGGTTTTCATTTTCCTGCATTTTCTGAGCCGCCAAACAAGGCATATAATTCTAAACTCACAAGTTTTTCCCCAAAATTTTCGCTTCGACAAAATCAAAACACGAAACCTAAATCCATATACTAAAGTGATCATCATCGACAAATCCGATTCTCAATCAATCAATCGCACACACAACCACCGATTTTGCCAGCAGAAACAACTGAAAACAAAATCACTTACCAAAATCATGTAATTCACATCACAGCAACACACGAACAGGTTTCGAAAATGCTTCCGAGAATCACGAGTTCGGTCGAGAAATCGAGAGAGAGCCAAAAGAGAAAACCCAAATTAGCGCTTTCTGGTAATGGTCAATTTCATTTCAGCTGAGAGTGAGAGTTCTTGTTTTATATGGGGGCTTGAATCTGCTGCGGAGATAAACACCTACACTCGCCATTTATGGGGTTTGAACCGGTTTTGACTAAGTAAGCTTTGGTATTATTTATAGAAATTAAGAATTTTAATTTTAGGTCTTATCATGAATTAAATAAAGTAATTTTAAATGTTTTTTGGAAAAGTTTCCGTGAACGAATTTTTCATGTATCATTATGTCTTTTATGTTTTAAAACATTTATAAATAGTATATCCTTATATTTTTAATTTACCATCTAAAGTAAAAATTAAAAAAAAACTATTTTTATAAATTATTTACAAAAATATAAAATTTTAAAAATATTGTTAGACAAAAGTTGATAAAGATACTTAACACGAGCAAAAAAAAAATAGAAAATTATCTCGTATTCTCATGTGTTGACATTAAGCAGCTTATTAATTTTTTTTAGATAAAAAGAATAATTAACTCATGTTGTGTAACTCAATTTAAAGAATAAACTTTTTATATAAGATCCGTATTAAGTTTCTCAACTCTTGTGGTTTGAAAATAAACACTTATTTGAATAGAAAAATAGCAAATTATTT
>JAYMSY010000238.1:0-13639 GCA_036897685.1 Monsonia emarginata | reverse complement strand
GAACTCAACTGCACTTGCAAGGAAGGAAAAGATTAGTCTGTCCAAATCTATAGACAGAACAACACAGATATTACAAGAGGATAAAGAAATGGGACCTATGTCAGTAACAATTACCAAATACTCTCCTGACCTGTTACAGGCTATATCATTATAAACTTTGACGTAATGATATGGCAATGATTGGATATTTTCTCTCTCCTCTTGGGCAGGGCGATGAGGATTTTTTCAGAAATGAGAAGTACATTTGGCTATGAAAGCCAACTACTTCGCATTAATTCTTCCAAAACTGAGTTGGCAGTACATGAAAATAATCCTTGGGCTCTGTATGTAAGTTACTCTCTATGACTATTTCTCTTTCCACATTTTCTTATTGTGTAGATATTTGTTCATGTTGATTTGAACCACTGAAAGTCTTTAAGTTAAGGCTGTAGTCTTGTTTACTCTTGACAGAAGTCTGATGCTTCATCTAATCATCATCTTGGCCACTTCCTCAACAAAGATGATATAGATGTGGTAATAAATTGCTTTTCAAATTGTTAGCAAATTTGTTGGTAAGGCTGCTAGTAGTTTATGATTCATGTTTTGTGCCTCCTCCGAAAATTTTGATTAAGATATTCATTCTGGAGACAGATAAAAGATATTATGCAAAATCTGTCATCTAAACACATCATTCCATACATGGAGCAGAAGATCCGTGTGCTCAATCAGCAGGTAATCTATCTTCTGCGCCTCTTTGAGTTTTTGCGTATGGATTTGGATTATCACGATTGATTTAAGTGTTTAGATAACCATTTTATAAATAAAAGCTACATATACTGACTCAACTCCTTAAAATCATAACCAATAATAATATTAATAGTTATTCCTGGCATAGCTTATTTTTCTAAGCGTATCAATTTTTATGGTTTTCTTTCTGTCTTGCCATTCTTTGTAGGTTGCTACTACTAGAAAAGGTTTTAGAAACCAAATTAAAAACTTATGGTGGAGAAGAGGGAAAGACGAAACACCAGATGCCACCAACGGGTCCGTGTATGTTTAGCTAATATTTCTCTACATATGGCATACGGCATGCTTATTGTTTCTCCCTTTTGTTTTTGTTGTATGTTCACTGATGCAGCTATACCCATAGCTCAATTGAATCTCAAATTAGGGTTTTGGGTGACTATGCTTTCATGTTACGAGATTATGAACTTGCACTGTCAAACTATCGCCTAATATCCACCGATTACAAGCTTGATAAAGCCTGGAAACGATATGCTGGTGCACAGGTAGCTTCCAACTTTGCTTTTAAAGTGGCCATGCTCACGGTTTTACTCCATAGTATTACTGGGTGACCGTTTGAATCATATATTAATGTAGCATTTGCTTTCAATAAATGTTGATTCTGATGTTGCGTATCTCTTGTTCCCCTCTCTCACTCTCTATATATCCTGTAGCCATTTATATTATTATCTTGCTTGTTCATGCAGGAAATGATGGGGCTTACATACTTCATGTTGGATCAATCAAGAAAGGATGCAGAGTATTGCATGGAAACTGCATTTACTACGTATACAGTATGTATACTTGTTTTCTAAAACTTCAAGCAAGAATTGGTATATGTCTTGCATGATACTCAAAACAACTATTCTATTCCGAAAAAAAAACAGCGTCGAACTAATGTAATTGATTCTTTAATATATTCAAGTTATTTTGACAGGTAGAAATAAAATATCTAAGCTCAATAGGGTAAAAAAGAAAAGATAAAATGAGCAATCTTGGTTGTAATAGTTGGGGCTTTGGGTGGGATTTATAAGTTCTGAGGATGTAGAAAAGCATATTGGATTTAAATGCTTTCATAATTTCATACTTACAGTTGTTGGTCTGGCTAATTCTTTTATAATTCACTGAATTAACTTGCAGCAGCTAGAAATGACATGCTGAGAACAATGTCCGGTTAACTAAGTTGCTATTTATGCAGAAATTGGGTTCATCTGATCAGAAATTTGCAGTAAGGTGTGGTCTTTGGTGGGTAGAAATGTTGAAGACAAGGGACCACTATAAAGAGGCAGCTGGTGTTTACTTTCGTATTTGTAGTGAGGTAACACTCATATTATATTGAGAAGGAAAATGTATCATCACCGTTAACAATTAAAATTCCACATTGTTGGGAGAGAAATAAAACTACGTATAAAGGCAAAGGTCATACCCAACTACTAAGATTGACCTTTTTAGTACAGGAGTTCAATCAACCCTTATATGAAGTTAAACATTTAACATGGTATCAGACCAGGTTTGATTTGGGCCTATGGTGGATTTGTGTTTGCTCTTGCCATTATTTGGTTCAAATCTAGAAGTTAAGTTCTTGCAGTTTGTGTTCCCTCCCACAATGTTCTCTGGTCCACATGCAGTGGCACATGTTGAATAAGAATGCCAAGACATGAGGATGAATATTGCTAATTGTGCACGCGTGGTGCTCACTGTAAAAAAGAGACTTTTGAGGCTTGCATGTGAGGAGAAGTGTCAGAATAAAGTCCACAGTGTACGAGTGGAAAAATAGAATCAATTGTGAAGGCAAAAGTCAAATCCTACTAATAATTTGACATTATAGTTCCACTATATGAGTACCCCAGTTTTGACATTTTAGAACCATCATTATATGATTATTAATTGTTACTGATTCACCCTTTTCCTGCTCTTGGTAACTTCAAACTTTTAGGATCTTTTGCATTCAGCCGTAATGCTTGAGCAAGCATCTTATTGCTTCTTGTTATCAAAACCATCTATGTTGCGCAAGTGTGGCTTTCATCTTGTTCTTTCTGGTGATCGTTATCGAAGATGTGATCAGGTACCCATGTCATAAAGTAAAAAGCGAAATATTTGCATCAAGTTTGGTACATATTTTTATCCTCTGAAAATTTTTGGCTTACATTCTTCAGATTAAACATGCGATTCGTACATATAGGAGTGCTGTTTCTATATTTAAAGGAACTATGTGGAATTTCATCAAGGATCATGTTCATTTCCATATTGGACAGTAAGTTGTGTGGATTTAAAGCAATGCAGCCATATCTTACTTGAAATGCTCGTTGTCACTTTTGGTATTGATGTGTGAAGTCACCTTTATGACTTAGATGGTATGCTTCTCTTGGAATGGATGATGTGGCTATTGAACACATGCTGCAAATCCTGTCCTGCAGTCATCAGTCCAAGTCAACACAAGAGTTATTACTTAGGGACTTTCTTCAAGTTGTTCAGGTTATCAGTAACTCTTCTTTTTGTTAATAGAACTCCTGAACCCGAATAGAAGATTATATGAAAAAATATTCTAATATTTCCACAATATTATATGCCATATTAGGTGGCAAAATTAGTTTCTCTTAACTTAATTGAATATCTATCAATCTGATTATGTCCAATATATATAGCTCAAGTTCTGTAAGATTGGTATGCTGCAAGGTCGTGGTTGTTATGCCGATGTCAATCCTTTTCTTAGAATGAATGCAATTACCAAAATAAACTGTTGTTAACAGTCCTCCCCCCTTTGTTTTCTCCCTTGGATGATACAGAAAACTGGCAGAGTATTTGATATATCGAAAGTCCACCTGCCTGTTATCAATCTCTCATCACTTAAGGTTCTTTTTGAAGATCATCGGACATATGGATCATCATCAGTGGTAAGCTCAAAGATTTCAAAATGTTTCAGTACTGTATCTTTTGCTTCTAGTTCTTCAGATCTCTTACTCATTATTTATTCTGTTTTTCTTTTTTTATTCACACATTGCGAAATTTTACATCTAGAGATAAAAAAAAGTTGCTTCTTGTTTGACTTCATTGAGATGAATCTTGTTTGTCCTTTGCTTCCATGTTTTATGCCCCAAAATTGCTAGAAGAGTTGCCTGTTGATGTCACTCACAGGTAACATCCTCCTTCCGTAACTTTCCTCAATATTACTGGACTGGTAACCTGCAGCAGTGGCTGCTGTGAGCTCATAGCTTCCACCACCATTCAGTACTAACTGTACCAAGATTGTCCCCATTTAGACATTTTTCTTGGAGATTACCTACAAAAAGAACAAGGAGATTTCTGAAAAATGCAGTAAGAATGGAAAACACCCAATACCATACTAGAAAAATTAATACACCAATAAAGGGCTGGCAAGTACCACCTTGTACCTCTCAAGCTGTTACACTGCGGATGGTACCATAAGTCAGAATCAGAAGTAAGCGGTGCTTTAGAGGAAAAGGTGGTACTTACTAGGTTTTTTGCGTGTGCATGCGAGTATATATTTTAGTTTTAGTATCTTTCTGGAACCCACCCTTGAAAAGGATAGAATGCACTTACATATTATTAATTGAGGAAATTAGTTTTGAGGATATATGATACTAAACAACTCCACATAGCTGTGTGATAGCAAAAAGTTTTTCATCTTGATGATAGAGCCTAGGAGAATGATTCCTATGCTTAAGGGTTATGTGCTTTTTCTTTGTAACTGTAAAGGGTCGGGTTTGTGCGAAAGTGATTAAACCATGACTTGGTGATTGAGTTGTTGTTTATGGACATTACAGGCTACTGTAAAGGAGAGTTTGTGGTCCTCATTAGAGGAAGATATGGTTCCTTCCCTACCTATTGCCAGGACTAACTGGCTGGAGTTACAGTCAACGTTTATTCCAAGAAAACTCAAAGATTCAAACGTTTGTGTAGCAGGGGGTATGCATATGAAAGTACTTTAGCTGTTGAGCATTTAGATTACTCAATATCATTTAGATACATGAAATATTCTCTTCCTAAGTTTTACGAAAAGATGCATATTTTGTCTTTGGTAATATTCCCCGCCTATCAGTTATTCTTGTGACTTTGAATTGATTCCAAACGTTATGAGTGTTCTATAATCTGTTAGCTGATTCTAAATCTATTCTAGATTGATGTAGCACTCAAATATATTTAATCTCAAATCTTGTAATGCAGTTCAAAACATAATATTGCAAATAACTCAAATTAGGATATTCATCAACTATATGTAGTCATTTTACTTGAAGATAATGTCTAACATAATGTAGATAAGACGATGGCTGGTTCATCTGATTTTTGCCAAGAAAACATCCCCTTAGCATATTGGTGAAGACTTGATGGTGTTTATATGTTAACCATTAGCTACCTTGTTGATTTTGGACTTCGGAAACTAAACCGATATGTTTCGGGTTTCTGTATTCAGTCTTGAACTTTTCTTGGGACCTAATAGAAGTGTATATTCTCTCTGAGCATCCTTACTATTCAATACATGACATATTTATATGGTCTCCATGGGTATCCTCTGGCTGGATGGCCCAAGACTAATCCCTATATTTGACAGACCAAATTCCTTTCAGAGATGATACATCATGCTTTATTTTCACTTATATTCTTGTTTTGTATGTTTTTATTTGCAGAAGCAATAAAGGTTGATGTTGAATTTAGAAACCCTCTTCATATCTCTATCTCAATCTCTGGTGTTTCCTTAGTATGCGAGCTTTCTGCTAGATCTGATGAAACAAAATCTGGCAAGTCATGACCTATTTACATTTATTATTGATTTACCCTGTTTTCTATCTCTAGTTGGAATTTAAATCTATTTATCAGAATTGGGTAAACCGTGTGCTGTGGGGATGCAGATACTGCAAATGGATCAAACACCAAGCTTCAGATTGATGAGCAATTTGAAAAGTCAACGACTAATAGGTAAGTGTGTTTTTGTTAAAGTACTTACAGGTTCTATATTATTTCAATTATAAACTTAAGAGTCTTTCAACCTACTTTAAACATTCTTCCAAAACTCCTATAAATAAACATTCTTCCACTATTTCTTCTGTCCCTTAGCTTGCAATTGCTGAGGTGGTTTCTTACACACTTGTTTCAGGGATATTGTCTCTGACGTTTCTGCATTTACTGCTTCTGAGGTTGCCTTTTCATTAGGAGCTGGTGAAACAACTTCGGTAAGTGTTTCATGGAAATATCTGAGTACGTATAGGATCATCCCAAGCATCCTAAAGATAAGTGCAATTTAATGGATAAGTAATGTGATTTCCCATACTGGCATCTGAATGCACTAGCCAAAGAACTGTGGCTAAACAAAGTAGCTTATGAATACCTGTCAGCAACTCTGATATTATTATTATTATTATCATTAGGCATCAATTATCTTTTCTGTCTGTCTAGTTTGTCATCTTACTTCTTAAGGGGTTATGCATGTAGCAGTAGACAGTGGGTACTGTTTCCTTATATACTTTTCATGTTTGATAATGAACTATGACACTCTTTATCAGTCATCATTATCTTCAGTAGTGTATATCGATGATACGTTCATTGTCAGGTGCAACTCACAGTTACCCCCAGAGTGGAGGGTGCTCTAAAAGTTGTTGGAGTTAGGTGGAAGTTGTCTGGTTCAGTGGTTGGTTCCTATAATTTTGAGGATAATCTTCCAAAGAAGAAAGCTTCCAGAAGGAGAAGAAAAGCAAAGTCTTCTCCCAGTGATAACTTGAAGTTTGTAGTGATTAAAGTACACATCTCCCTCTCTTCACCCCTTAAATTCTCCATCCAGACTAGTTGGAGGAACTTGATTATGAATTTTTTCCCCCCAAGTGCAGAATCTACCGAAGCTTCAGGGTTTCATTCGACCAGTTCCTAAAATGGCATATGCAGGCGAGTTACAGCAACTTGTTTTAGAGTTGAGGAACCAAACAGAACTTCCTGTAAAGGTCAGTTCTGGCCACCTTCTTATGCCAATTAGTAGTACATATTGTTTCTCTTTGGTTTGTCGCTATAAAGAAAATAACTTGTATTTGTGCACACATAGGAGTGTAAGGTAGTCTGACTCTTGATCTAAACCCTCTGGGTAACTAATCAGCTTGCTTGGGTACTTTGTGTTGCTTTGGTATTACATGACTACAAGATAGACACCACTCATTTTTTTAAATTATAATGGTTATGGGTTTATTGAGTCCATAACACATTGTGTATTATACCATGGCAGAATGTAAAAATGAAAATCAGTCATCCTAGATTCCTAAATATTGGAACTCAAGACAGTTTGGACATGGAATTTCCCGCTTGCTTAGAAAAGAAGGCAGATTCTGAGCAAAGTGATTTACATACTAATCCTCGCAAAACATCTCAAGCACTATTTATGTTTCCAGAGGTTAGTGACTCATTTTCTTTCTATGAATATATATGTTAGGTTGGTATTAGGTCAATATTTGGTCATATTTCTTGTGTTTTCTCTGTTGCAGGACACTTCAATTCAAGGAGAAAGGCCCTTGTTATGGCCACTTTGGCTCCGGGCTGCTGTTCCAGGAAATGTTTCCCTGTACATAACAATATATTATGAGACACTAGATACATCAAGAGTCATGAGCTACCGCACACTGCGTTTACATTATAATTTACAGGTATAACCTTGATGACACAAAAGGTTAACAGTTTCTGACGTGTTGTTGGTTGTCATTTCCTTCTCTTCTCTCCATCTCTTCTAGTAGTTCCTGAATTAAGAAAATAATCTGTAGCTAAAACGTTTTCTTGCATACTGGAGAACTTTGGTGCTAAAATAAAACAAATATGTCACCAGATGACTGCCTGTGGTTTGATCTCGTTGGTTCTCTGAGATTGTAATTTTCTTATGTCTTACTGAAAAACTTTTTTTTGTCGTTGGATCTTTATATTGTCGATGTCAATATCAGACTAACCAGTACTATATAAAATTTATCTCTTTAGGTATTACCATCAATGGATGTATCATTCCGTATCAACCCATGCCCATCAAGATTGAAGGAGTTCCTTGTGCGTATGGATGTTGTGAACATGGCGAGTTCAGAAAGTTTCCAGCTTCATCAGCTATCATCTGTTGGGTCAAAGTGGGAAATCTCATTGCTACAACCGGTTGATTCCACTTTTCCTTCACAGTCTTTAGCATCGGGCCAAGCGTTGTCATGTTTCTTCATCCTCAAGGTTGGAAATGAAACTGCTTATTTGGTCCATTCTTATGTTGAATAATTCCTAATTGCATTTTTTGCTGTTTGAATACTCTGTCCATGGTCCAACTCATTGAACTTGTCCTCGTGCTGTAACGGAGATATGTTCTTAATGACTATTCTCCCCAAACCCCAAAAAGGTGGGAGCCTTGTATGCGCTGTGCACACACCTGTGGGCTACATAACCGAGGGTAGCCATAGCCATCCCTGCAGAGCACTAATGGAGTATAGGTTTGAGATCACCCTATGCCTGAGGTACCTACAGGCTACAACTAAGGAGCGAAATGGCATCCGTGGGGTTTGAATCCATGTCCCGGGCGTGTTATTTAAACTTTATAATAACTGATGTTTAAGCTCTAGGACTGGGCTTTATAAGGCTTTCTGTCCGTTCTGTAACCTGCAAACATGTTTGTTTCATATCACTGGTTTATATGCTCGATACCTGTACCTGTACCCTTATCAACTCAACCCTTTTATTCTCCTTTTGCCCTTCCTTTAGTTACCAATTTAGTTTTTCTTTGGCTCTCCAGGATTGCAGGAAATCATCTGAAGACAAGAACTCAGCTGTGTTCCCTCTCCGTGGGAGTGACGTCAGATTGTGTCCACAGGGTAACAGTAAACCAGTATTTGATATATCTAGCTCACCTCTTTCTAATTTCCATCATTATGAAAATTTGCACGAGGAGACGTCACGTCAGGTTGGTTTCTCCGGTTTCATCCTGCAAGCTCTATGAAGTATATGCTCTTACCGTCTTTGTTATCATCAGCTAATATTTTAGTTGCACGTTTAGGATATCTGAATCTTGTTCAACATCTCATGAATTAACATTGTCGGTTCATGGACTTCCAGTGTGCCTCTTTTGTTCTTACTATTCTTAATTACTTCACTCAATGTTTGGGTCGTTGATGTTCTATAATGATGTTCTTTGTTTCTGCATTGAGCAGGGAATCCAAAATACGGCCGACTTCATTTTGATCTCTCAACTATTGAAGAGTAATAGCCTTCCCGGGGTTTCAGATTCACCTATTCTATTTTCTCATCATGCATGTCATTGCAGGTAAAGCCGAAGGAAAATTGATGACTTGATTTATGGCGGTATATTTTTCCTTCTGTTATCTTAACACTGGGTGACGTTTTGTAGTACTGCAAGCACAAGTCCAATAACGTGGATAATAGATGGGCCACGAACCATTCGCCACAACTTCTCTTCTTGCTTCTGCGAAGTAAGATTAAAGATGACCATTTACAACTCGTCCGATACCATTGTATCTGTGCACATGGACACCTACCCCAAGCTCTCCAGCAACTCAGCTAGAGTCACTTCTGCAAACCAATCAGGATGGCACGATGCATCGGTAGAGAGTGGAGTCAAAATCACAGCCGACGGTGCTGAAAGTCAGGTTATAAAAACATCATCACCCGAGAGCGTGTCCTCATTCATGTGGACTGGATCGAGCTCCACCAGAGTCAGGCTCGAGCCCATGTCCAGTTCCGAAATCCCACTTCAGGTATCCGTGTTCTCTCCTGGTGCGTATGATCTATCGAACTACGCTTTACATTGGAATGTTGTTCCGAATCCAGTTCAAAATGAGGGCGTTGAGGTAACAACACAGTCTTCAGGGACATGCCGAGGTTACACGTACTGCCTCATGGTACTTGAGTCCTCCGCCTGAGATTATAAGCTGTACATTGTGCTTTTTTTTCTTCGTAATTCTCTGTTACCGGACTTCCTCGGATGCGGCAAGTTTTGTAGCTTATTCTTGTAAATTATTGTGTTTTTATGTATTTATATTAGGGATTTTGCGGAAAAGCTTTGTGAAAAATGGATATGAAAGTAGTATATTCATTTTTTTGGTTATATGAGAGACAATAAGATGCAAATTGGCAATGAAAATCATCTTCTCCTACTTGAGAAGCTTCTTGTTGTTTTCCATTAATCAAGGTGTTTCCTAGCCGTTGGCTACGGCATCCTAGCGAAGCGAGGGCAGCTGGCTGCGCCTGTTAAGTTGGCGAGCTGCATGTTAGGTAGCTCGCCGACCTACACTTCCAAATTATTTTTTTATATATTTTTTTTCTTCTTGTGGGGCCCACTTTTAGGGGAGGGCAGCAACTGTCCTGGCTACCCCAATGAGATGCGATAGATGATTGGATTATCTCGTTTACTAAATTAAGGTATTGTTATCATTTATACCTGTGTTGTTTTGTGCAAACAAGTTGATACGAGAGTATGATTGACCGCAAGATGATTATATTATCTGGTCTATCCTTAATGGAGCGTCACTAAAAGTAGTGGTCATTAGTGATGCGGTATACCTTAATCTGCTATCAATTGGTACGAGATGATAAATTGATAATGTAGGTGGTAGTTAGAGAACTATACACTAGATCAATCTTTCTAATTGCCACTTCATCGTCCACCGTTGTAAGTAGAATCCAATATGTGATGTGTGAATGATTTTTAGACTTGAGATTGTTAGTCAAATGATAGCCGTTACAAGTGCTCGTAATGGTTTATGTTGGGTATTTCACGAACCACACATAGAACGGAGAACATCCAAATAGGATTTGTCCTTCTCATATATTAGGAGAAAATATCATTGGGTCTCTTGATTGAGTATACAAAGGGTGATTACCAAATATAGATTTGGACCCTAAGCTAACTCAGAAAACAAGAAACCACTTGATCATTTACCAACATGATAAGACCGTGATTGAGATCATCCAATGTTTAGACAAAAAGATCAAATCATATGCAAATCGTGCCGTCGTAAAAAAATCGATCTTGCCTTCTTAAGTTTCGTCATCTGGGTAGCACTGATGTATGCTAGAGATACTGTGTGTTTACGGTGTTTCAAACATCATGACGGGATTCCAAAGGATTGCTAAATGAAAACATTAAGTTTAAACACACACGATCTCCAGAAAGACCCCAAAGACATATTCACCAAAATTTTGAGGGCAGTATGGTCATAGTCAATTGACTAAGATGCTTAGTTGATCGATTAAGATCCTTTGGTGGACAATTTTCCTAATTCTAAATGGATTAGGGTTTCGGGCATGGTGACTTATAAATCTTTATAAAGAGAGGGGGAAAGCCGCCAAAATAACGGGAAGGATAATCTAGATTTGATTTAAATTATTCGTGGAGAGATTAAAGCCGCCAAAAATTGAAGATCGTTGTGGTTAGAGTTTTGAGAAAACTTTAGCTTGAAAGTGCACTTGGTGGAACTCGTCGGAGGATTCATACTTATTTTTACGAATCTTTGGGTGTGGAGGTTATTTTGAAACTCAATCACCGAAGCAACCACTCAAAAGAAACGAAACAAAATCTATTTGACTCTATCGACGATAATGTATTGTTTTGAACAAGAATCTTCACGTTGAAACTGAGTTTTTGGCCAAAACTCTCAAGAGAACTTTTCAAAGATTCAATACCATCTTAAACCATATAAATTGGATATTTGTAACCTAAAATATCACGCTCGCAAGTGACACTTGATGTCAACTAATTTCAAATCAACAAAAAGGTCGATGAAACTTGTAAAGGTTGAAATGATGATTTGAATGTTCTTGGGTGTATGATCAACTCTCTTACTTTATTTGGAGATTGTATGCTTGTCTAATTTAGAATTGACCACTTTATGGTAGAATCTTTGGGTTCCAAGAGCATACGCAAGAGCAGGCTTTGAGTCTTGGACTTCAGTTTCTAAACAGCCGAGTTTGTGAAGTCTATGGAGAGCCTCGAACTCAGTTGTATCATACTCGATTTATTGCAGGTCCAATTTGATTGAGTATAGATTCACATTGTGAATTCTTACAATAGTAGGCTTTTGATGGGAGAGCACTTAAGTTGAGCCTTGTAATTGAGTGTGAGGCAGACGCGAGAACGTGCTCACACTATCTTAATTGGATCCGACATATAGCATAATCAGGTCATCGTGCATGTTTGCACGAAAAAGGGACAGTCATGCTTGTGATGGCCAACCTGATCTTGTGGGTCTTACAACCTCCCCCACAATAGACACTTGGGAGGTTTAGATAAAAAATAGAAGAAAAAACTTATATTCAACCCAATCCCAACAAATTCGCCGAATTGTGTTCTACTTTGGTTGTAAGTTCGAATTTTGTTGGGAATACATTTCAATGAGGAGGATTGCCCCAGTTGCGGAACCCACATAAAAAATAGAAAGAGAGGCTGAAATTGATGAAACAAGACAAGAAATTGACCATGTAATTAAGATAATACATCCAGACACTTAGTGAACAGTAAACAGAAATGAATATCTACAACCCTAACAACAGTGATATTAAATTTCCATAGCTAAAATATGGAAGTGGATTATTATATGTTTGAGCCAAAATTGATGTATGTGTTTTAAAAGGCCTAATTTCGTAATATTGAAACCGCAACAAGGGCATGTACAACAGTGAGACTGGTGAAGATGCCGGGATGAAATTGTGGATCCTAAAATGGAATCCACAATGTCAGCAGCTGATTTTTACCTTGATTCAATTGTCAAATCAGTTGGATTGGCCACCTAACACACAAATAAAAACTAAATGATTTTCATTTGTACATAAATGCGCATTGTTGGTCGAATTTGACGTAGAAGTTGCTAACCCAACAGTAAAACTAGCTGCTAAAGTAAGACTGATTGTCAAATCCAATCCAGCCAGACAAATATAGACTAGACTCTGATGGGTGTTCAGAGAAAGGGCCGGGCCTTCTTCGGCTTAATGGACCCAAATGGCCGGCCCGTTTTATGTAAACCAATTAGGCCTGTTTTATTGTTCATTTTTCTTCCTATAAAATAAGCCCATGGATCTTACCATCTATACTATATATAAAAGTTAGATTTTATACAGAATTCTAGAGAGGCACCTCATAATTAATTTATTTATTTATTATACTAAAAATCATAATTTTTCATTATTGAATTGGTACTAAATAGGTCAGCTCTAATTTTTTGGATAAATTTGAAAAAAAGGCAAGTTCTATTCTATTAATTAATTTTTTGGAAAAAAAATACAAAATTCATTAAAATTATATACCGACTTGATTTTTTTATCACTAATCGATTTACGTTAAATTTTAATATGAATCCGTACACCGCACGGGATTACATCTAGTTAACAAAGATTATAAAATTGCTTTTTGGAAAAAAAAATTAGGAGAATGATTAAAAGTTGTTATCAAAAGTATCCAACTTGTGTTCCAACTTTGCTCAAGTAGTTAAGGCGTTCAAGTTACAGCTATCTGGATTCGAGCTTTTTTGGATATACTCGGAGAATACACCCCTTAAGTTAGTTTCTTTTAGCGTGAGGTTTGAACATTTTTTGTTTGCCTAAGGTACTCAAAATATTTAATTTGTTTATATTTAGTATTTAAAGTAATCATTTCATTCAAGTTAAATATTTTGTTCAAGAACATTAAAGTATACAATTTTATTGCACATTAGACTTGATGAAGTGATAAAAGAGTCATACATATGAGTTTGAATCTTATGGGCAAGCGAGACATGAACTAAAATAATTTCCAACCACTTTTGTATAAAATTCCTAAGAGCATCAAAAATGGTTCACACAATTTTGTAACTGTCCAACATAATTTGTGGGTCTTACTAGCTGTGGCAGTAGCTTCCACAATGGTGCAGCT
>JAYMSY010000237.1:0-13647 GCA_036897685.1 Monsonia emarginata | reverse complement strand
CGCCGCCCCCCGCCTGCCAGGAACAGTGCGACAACTCTTGGCGGCCACCATTGTGGACAACCTAATATTAATTTTTTTCGTCTTTTTGAAATTAATATTGTTTCCTTGTAGAACCAACATTATTGTTCTATATACAATTGCATAGCACCTTTTTGGAGTTCTTTTCCTATATCCTCCATCGACTCATTTTCATATATTTACGTTTTATGCAAAAAGTGGAATAGAGAGCATTTCATCTGTCCAATTTACTTGTATCTTCGTAAGGGTATTTATAAATATATGTTTTAGCATGTACAATAGTGACAATGGCTATGTTTGGCATACTGAATTGAAAACTGTAGCTGAACTTAAAAACTAGATATTTTTTTTGAGTGTTTGGTAAAATTAACTGACTTTAAATGTATAAAATGATGTAAAAGGTTACAAATAATTATTTGTATTTTGAGGAATAAGGGTAAAATAAGAATAAGTTTATTTAAAAAGTTTGTTTTACAAATTTATTAAGATGGAGCTTAAAAACTTATAACTTAAATTTGGAAAACACTTCTGCATGAACTTATTGACCAAATTAACAATTCATAATCTAGCTTATTGCAGAGCTTTTATCATCTCAAATATTGCCAATAAGTTTGGATTATTTCACTTTATAGGCTTGTCAAGCTAACAAGCATGTTTTCAAATTTTTCGCTTTATTTGTGCCCCTCTTAATTGTTCTAAACATCGTTGATGAGCCTCGAATTTAACATTGTCTTTTTGAGAAAGAACTCTAAATAATATCTTACCAATTTAAGTTAAATTAACCCAAAAATCTTGCAACTATTGTAAGATAAAAAAATTTATGACCTGCCATGAGATCTAAAAGAATCACAACTCCTTAGCGTTCTCAGTCTTGTCATGAACGTTAAAGATATGGATCCAATAAATTAGACTTCTATTCAAAGGTTCGTGGATGTCAAACTTTCTCTACCTTCAACATATTTATTCAAGATTCGATAACCCTACTTATACGCCCAACCATTCTGGTAGCTTCTCAACCTTTGAGATCTTCATGTAACTTTCAAGATTGTGAGAGTTATATGCTAAACATTACACTTTGGGTTAAAGTGAGTACTCGTGAGATTTAGATAAAGTTTTACTCCCTCCGTTCCAAAATAAGTGTCCCATTTCTAAAAATAATTGTTTCAAAATAAGTGTTCCATTTCTATTTTAGGTAGTAAGTTTAGGATAAATTGTCTATTGTATCCCTTCATTAGTGAGTTAAATTGGAAGGATGGTGGTATAAGAGGGGTAAAAGATGGAAAGTCAAGCACAAATGTGAGAATCCTTAACTTTTGCAAATAGTCAAATGAGACACTTATTTTGAAACGGAAGGAGTATCTAAAACTTGTAGTCTCCACGTAATTTAAGTAAATTCCTTAAGGCTTTGATCAATGATTTGTATCATGATCTAAGGTCCTACTCTTCTCAGTAACAATTATGGAGTGATTTAGTAGCAAAGTCCTATCTATGAATTGATTAACTAGACTTTGTACCAAATTTTAATTGTACGAATTTGATAATACTCAAGTATCAAGCCAAAGAGGTACTTGTCAAGTTTCCTTTCTAGTGATCAAGAATAAGCCCTTGATACAAATACTTTGTGCCCTTATTTTTAGGGTTTAAACTTTTCATTAACCTTAGTTTAGTGTATTTTGTATATGTTTCTGCAGAGAAGGAGCATATACCCTGCACAGGAGTAAATCACAGATTTTAATTACTAATTATATTTTAGGCAAGAGTTGAAAATCCGAAGTTTAACTTCTTGCCAAAGACCCAGGTTCGAACCCGATAGATGCTTATTAAAAAAAATTTACGGGTCAAGATTGCCTTCTTGGTGTTCACAGAAATTTCAGCTTACAGACATCATTTATACATCAACAACTAGCAACTTACCAAATGTGCCTTCACTGATAAGTTAAAAATTAGGGATAACACAAATTCCCCAAATATATACCATCAGTAATTTCGGAGTTGTGAGAAGAGCCCAAGTTCAGATCCAGGTGCCTGGATCATATATATCTTCAGTTTACTTTGGCTTCTCCCATAACTTTCTTTCACATGGAGTGATCAAGTTCGAAAGTTGGAATTTCAGACTCGAACCCGTATGTGACCTGATAAAGTGCCCTGGACACCATGTTCCTGTAAGGATCACTCCCTCTTTTCTCCTTTAAGTAAGCAAGGCAACTCTCAACCTCCGACTTTACGCGTAAATATAGTTCATGGGATTTCCTTCTATCTCTTAGTTCCTCCTTCCTCCCTTCAAGACATATACAATGAAGATTAGACAGGAACTGAAGAATGTGTTGCGAGATTAAGGTCCAGTACTGTACTGTAAATAGTTGACTAAAAGACTAGCATGCATTACTTATTTCTTCACTTGAACATATCATCAATATACTTGTTAGTCTGCTAACAATTTAATCTTGTACATGTAATAAAGACAGCAGTGCACAAATCATATTTATAAGCTAAAAATCTACAAGTCATGAAACTGCATCATGCATGTTGGAATAGGATATATATGATATAACTTGAAGAAATTTCATGTTTAATTTGAATTGCACTGATCCATGCAAACAAAGAGGAAACATCAAAGGAGATCAGTAACCAGTTGGAGTTATTCGTGTTGCTTGGTTCTAAGTCATGTTCAAGATTTCGATTAGTCATTTAACAGTTGAATGACAGTTTGATCTTCTGATACAATTAACTCAAAAAAAGTTGTTAGTTACCGATAACTACAGCTTCGGGTATTTCCAGTAAGAAATCAAACAGGTTGATCATACAGTGGACATACCTTCTGTCTCAATTGGCTTGCCGAAGTAGTAATAATATCGGCCACCAGGAAATTTTGGCAGAATCACTGGAAGGTGTACATATTGGTCAGCCACTTCCCCAGTAGCTTTGTCCCTGTCATCACAAATTTGGTGCAAATTTTAAAATGAGAGGTAGAACGGAAAACAAAGAGAAAACAACGGGAGTTCAAATAGCAAACAAAAATTGTAATACCTTAACTTTACAGCCTCATTTGTCAATTTTTCTATTCTGGCCTTGCAGTCAGGAAGCTTCACCAAGTCATCATAATCTAATACAAGCTACAACAGTTTCAGATGCAAACAATAAGTCAACAGGCTACTGAGAGAGATTCAAAACTAATAATAGCTGCTATTCACCAAAAATAATAAAGCAAATCACAAGGCTTATCAGTTTTGCCTAAAAGCAAACAATTAAGGTTGCAGTCTCGAGCATACTTCAAAACTATCATCTTCTCCAACGACACCAAAAGGTATAATCTTAGCACCAAATCTGGCTGCCATCCTCACAAACTCAGAATGTTCAGGCCAGAATAATTTGTATTCTTCGCCCTGAAAATTTGGATTGAGGAATGTAAATATGGTAGTTTAAAATCTCAAGGCAAAATGCAAATTTTAAATGCTACCTTCCGATGAAGACCCTCACGCATTCCTCCTGGATATAACAGGACATGAGACTTTGAAGAGAGAAGTTTGAATAAATTAATTGCTGAAGCAGGAACTGCACCCATGACTCTAAACATGTCGAATGCTGATATATCAGGAAAAAATTCATCTCTCAATTTCGTAAATATAATTGGATGTGCTATGCCTCTCAGGACAATGTTCCTTTCGATTGAACTTTGCAATACCAATGGAATCAACTCGAGTCCTAGTAAGGAATGGCAGCCAACCAGCAAGACAGGCCCTTCAGAAGGAATACCGGCAAGGCCTCTTACAATCTTCCCACTCTCTAAAGTTGAGAGCATTATAGGGCTAGTAGCTGCATACTGACATCTAGGAGCATAATGACTATGAGATAACTATACAGAAAAACTCCATTCATTTAGCTACCAATAATCATCAGAGTAACATCTCTAACAGTGAAGAGCTGCAATTACTAGTCATAGTTTGTTTTGCATATTTCTATTAATGACATGGGAAGCAACAAGGTATAAACTAATTCTCTCTGTCCCCCAATGATATTCCACAATTCCTTCTTTGGAGGGGAAAATATTTCGTGCCCCGGTGGAGTATTCCTTTTAATGTAGCATATATGAATGCATCAACCAACCTGTCCCATACTTGAATAATAGAGTTTTTATTTTATTCTAATAGAAAAATGGTGTGTTTCAAACTTTCATGCAAAAATATCACCTACCGATTTGATTCAAGTAATTTTCTCAGCTCGGAAGGGGAGGGGGGTACGTAATCTGAAACCCAATCAAAATGCTTTGAGCGACGATAGAAAGAAGCACCCTTTATCACAGTCACCAAATCAACATCGCCATCCTGCCACATGTGAAATACAAACTAATGAGAATTATCTTAGTAGATGTTTCATGAACAGGCCGTACTAACATTCTTTGGTACAATTACCTTAATATTATTTTCTCTTATTTAATTTTAACCGTAGCCATAACAAATATATGCACAAATAGAGATAGATACAGTTGCAGAGCCACTTCTGACCAAAAGAAACAGATACACAGCTGTGCATGCACACATAAAGGAGAAATAGAGATTATCATACCAAGAACAAGAAATGGCCACTGTCAATGAATTGACGGATTGTACAGTTTGGCAGTGCATTAAGAAGCCTTTCACATTCCACTTGACTAGGTAATAACTGATCCCTTCCACTGAGAGAGAGAGAGAGAGAGTCACAATTCTAAAAATGAATATTGAGGCAGCAACATTCTAAACCATACACTACAACTTATCAAAAATATATGGTAATAGAGGTTTAATCTTAATATCTACATGAAACAGCAGATTTCATAAGCTCAAATTTGAAATGTAGAGAACTAGTTCAAGGTTTTGTTTTAAATTACTCAAATTCTATTGGAAACTCACACAAGTGATTGGTTTGGACAACATATGGCTTACTTGCTGCAATGTTACATATGCCACATGGTCAAAGCTCATTAGTATGTATTTCAAAGGCGAGACTATGATCTGTCCCATTAAAACTAAAAACATCTTTATCCACTTGCATATAGGAACACGAGAAAACACACACATATGTGCACTTCTCTTATTTTATGAAACCAATCGGGAGAGAATGACCGATCAAGTACTTGTTTTTCCTTAAACCAGCAAAACAAAAACGGAGGAATGTACATTGATCAGAATTGCATGAAGACAAATGATATCTGCTTCAATAAGTATCACACTTGTATCAGCACAGTCTAAATAATAACTATCCTTTATATCTCAGAAGATAGATTTCTTCTTGTAGCATCACTTCATTGAGTGGCTTCCATGAAGAATCTCGCTTTATGGCATTCTATGTTCTTTGGTTTTCAGTGGCTATCTTCTGGGCTATTTAAGTGCATCATATGAGAAAGTGTATAGCACTTCCCCAAAATGTCAAATTTGAAAGGAAGTCATTCTTCTAAGAAATAACTACAAGAAGCTCAATTATTGTAGTCATGTCAGTTTCAATCAATAACATCACATATCTAATATCTTCCACAATAACAACTAACAAAGACATTTCTAATAGTTGTTCAAGCGAAATGAAACAAAAATGGCAAAGAGTAAGAACCTTGAAAGTATAAGTGTTTGAGCATTTACAGCATGGAGGCGTGAATTGGCAAATGCAGAAGCTACTTTAAGCATCTTCAATTTCCAGAGAAGTGTTTCTTCAGGAAATGTACCAGCCAAAACCTGTGGCTTCAATCATCAATTCTTTTCACATGAAACTGAAAGCGCATACAAGAGCATAATACAAGCATTAAAGCAGATGGGCACAGACATAAGATGATAAAGAGAGGATAATCAGGCGACTTATGTAGTGAAGTTGATTGCTTAGATATTGACTAATGTGGCAACAACAAGAAGTTATTTGCATAGATATTTCATTTTCCTTCAAAGAAAAGAAGTGCATGAGTTTTAGTTTGTTAATGAGCAAATTCATGTCGGAGTTGAATCTTACAGAGAGATAAGACGAAATGGCAGCAAGATCCCGTGATAGCTCTCCAACTCTTTGTTGCAGTGGCAGTCCCTTGCTCATGGTAGCCACTGCCATCCCTATAATATTACCTATATCTGTGTAGTACAGTTTCTGGTATTATATGGGTTTTCAATATTAAACAAAGGTATGTCTCAATGATTTGAGTACCTATAACTTATCTGAATATTAAACAAGTTTGAATGATGCCCAAACTTTGCAAGTTAGCAATTCTAACTAGAGAGAAATATATCTGAAGGAAAGTGCATAGTCATAATATGGAAACTACTTATCGCTAAAAAAACAAGTAAACCTGTCATTATGCTCAGCATATGAGGAAGGCTCAGATGAGTATGGTCAGCTGGCAATACTTCCAGGAAAGATATTAGAGGTTGCAACTGTGACTGACTGAAAGAAGTGGCTGGAAAAAGAGCATGCATTAGATGCTAATTTTTTTAGGCAAAAACTCCATTTTTAGCAGTTTTGGTAGATTTTAAGAGTAGGATGTAAATATTTGTTTGTAGAAGGTTTAATCTTGCTTTGGAGTTTCAATTGGTCGAGAGAAATGAAGAGACAAGCTTGGCATAAAGTTCCAATGGTGAATTTGGTGATGTATTTCTCAAATTTAACAATTTATTTGATAAACCATGCTCTCGTCAGTTTTATTCTGTCTTATTTTCCTCATTTCATGGGCAAAACACATAATGTGGCTCCAAGTTAGGAGTATTTGATTATTTGTTTTAATGTGTGTTAATGCCCTGTTTTATTGGTCATTTAGTAATTTTTTGTTTATATGGGTTCCACAATTGGGGGCAACCCTCCCACTAAATGTGTATCCAACAAGATCCCAAACCCACAACCTATTGGTTGTAAGTTGAGCACCTTAACCACTTGAGCCAAGGTAGAAAACGGTCATTTAGCAATTGATTTGATCTAATGTTTGAGATTGAAAAATAAGAATGTTAGGTGGTAAAAGAGAATTCACATATCATAATACTTTGCTTCTAATTAAATCTAAGTTAGAGCAAATCAGGTCATTAGTCCGCATTAGACTCTCCATTGCTTGAGAAAGAATATCGAGTAGTTTAAAATTTCTTGTTGCCCCTAGAGTTAGAACCTTTTCGTTACATGTATGATTATAAATTGATTGTCCATTGCATCAAATTAATGACTCATATGCCTTAGATTCTTTTTAATTGTTCTCCATTGCATTGCTCGTTTTTATTACTAACTTAATCTTATAATTGCTTTCAAAACCATTTCATTTAGGCAGTGATTGCTACACAATTTCTTAGAGTTCGACAGTCCGATTCTCTTTAGGAAATCGGTGCACTTGCCAAGATCTTAAGTGTAAGATTTTAGCCATTAGCAAGCTTTAGAAGTATTTGCACATCACTACGGACAAATGCTCGGAAAAAAACGTTGCCTCTCTAATTTCTAAATGTTTACTGTGCCAGAAGCCTCTTACTTTATCTACTTCTAAGGCGTGTGAATTTAATTGCATCCTAGTCGGCTAATTACATTAACCACAAATTATAAATAAACCATTGCATCTGTGTTTTTTATTAGTTTATTTCTTGTGTGATGCATGAATTTTAATGACAAATATCACAATAATATTCAAATTATAATATATTAAATTAAAAATCTATATGGAGAGAGAAATGCATTTGTAGCTAAATATTCAATAAAATAATAACAGGACTTAGAAATGAAAATATGAAATAACTTAAAAAATGAGATAAGAAAGACTTTTTAATAAAAAATGTGATTTAAAAAGGAAAATAAGTTCAGAAAAATTCCAAATTTGACGCAATGAGCTTATTTTAAATTAAACAAAAGTTTGTAGCAAAACTTAAATTAATTTGAAGTGAAACTCTAACATGCACCGTAAACCCTCTATTTTATCTAACTTTATTAGTATGTATGTATAGATAACAAAGAGAAAAATTTGCTTCCAAATTTTCCTAGAAAATAAAAGTATTGATACAAGGAAAGAAAGTAAGGAATATCCTAGCTCCCATCAGGACAGTTAAGAAGAAAAGAAATTCTCACCAGGATTAGCTAATATAAGTAGAAGATCGATATCAGGATTACGGGCTGCAACAGCTAATGCAAGGCATCCTCCAAGAGATTCTCCAACAAGATATATGGGTCTATTTGGTGAACGGCAATGCTCTGACCTAACCGTCCCTTCAACCAGCTTTACCAATTCTAAACCATGAAAACACATCTTATTCACCCGATAACATTGCCTAATAGAAGCTTAAAGTGATGCAGAATCAGAATCATTGAGAATAAAACAAAATACATACTCTAGCCACTTTCTTTCCACTCTGCTTTATCAGAAAAAGCTTTCAAATATTGATCATCAGAATAGACGCAACAGCTGATTACAAGTCTCAAGAGCATTGATAAATAAAGAGAGTCTGTGAAGACATAGCATATGACACACAAAGATGACCAATTCTAGTAATGCGCGTGTAAACTATGAAACAGATACGCAAGCGAAGATTAGAAAATGACCTGTAAATGGTGTTCTGTCCATCAGAGGAATATCCAAGCACCACACATCAAACATCCTTCATTACCAACAAAAAAAAAATTCAAAGATTACAAACAGTTAACTGTTTCGGGCAGGTCTAAACACAGTGTCATTTTTTCCGTGCAGTTGTAACAGTTTCAGCACAAAATATGCATGACTAGTAAGTCTGGTACAGAGATGCTTACTTTGCTAGATTTTCATGGTGCATTACAAGTCCCACTCCAATCCCATCAGCCCCTGCCATAAAAATAAACTGCTTGCAAAATATTAAGAACATTTTACTTTCATGGGATCAATGTAGTCTTTTTCTTAAGAGATGCGATAAAAATATACTTCCTCCGTTCCAAAATAAAAGTCTCATTTCTAAAAATATTCGTCTCATTTCTATATTAGGTAGTATAAATGTCATGGATTACCAATTGTATCCCTTCACATGAGAGTTAAATTTGAGACATGGTAGCACATGAGGGATAAATGGTAGAAAGTAAAGCATAAAAGTCAGAATCCTTAATTTTGACAAATAGTCAAATGGGACATAGCAAATAGTAGAATGTGACACTTATTTTGAAACGAGAGGAGTATGATTTACTAATACATATGTTCGCAATAATATCATAATTAAATTAAAACAAAACAATATAATTGGAAATCTAAATACAAAATGCATTTTAATAACTAAATTGAAATAAAACATCGTGAGTCTATTACCTTGAACTTAAACAATTTTAATATGTTCGCAATAATATAAGAATTAAATTGAAACAAAACAATATAATTGAAGATCTAAATACAAAACACATTTTTTTAGTTCCACAATCTCTCACACTTAATATGTATCCAGCAAGGCTGGATCCCACAACTTGTTGGTTGTAAGTTGAATGTCTTGACCACTTTATCCAAGGTGGAACACCAAGACATTCAACTTATACTTTCAATTTATGAGATCAAATCTTAAAATATATTGCATTAACCAAAAAGAAATTGACTAGTAAGTCTAAAGCTATGTTTATTTGCACTTAATCAATCTCTTGATCTAAATGATTCATTAAATCCAATAAGAGTGATTGTTATCTTTATAAACATCCTATTATAACCAAATAACTTTTAATGATTCAAACATAGTAAGAGTCTCAATCATCAAGATGCTCTATTTCAAATTTTATGTCAGACTATAGAGAACAATGTAATAACTTAGCATCCAAATTCAAGAGACAGGCACAGAGCAAAGAAGTTCCTGTAATGGTGTGCTTTCACTTTTCAATTACTGTAGCAAACAAACAAAGAAGAATCAATAAACTTGCAAAAATTGGCTCAAATTGCTAGCTTCCAATGTTCCACATGACTTATCAATTATCATGTGAAGTTAATCACAAACTAGTGTGAAGCATGAGAATGTTCACTGACCTCTTTCCATTTGGTCATCACCAGAACTGGAAGGATCTACATTCTGCAGAACCAGCACCTCAAATTCAACTGGTTAAAGCATATACCTCATCTGCCCGGCCATCGAACCCAGATATTCTTCTGAACGGCACTGAGGATCCGTCATGGCTCTATCCAAGGAATCTGCTAAATCTATCTCCCGTATACCGAATCTACAAACTCTCTTGTAAGTCTCATACCCTGCTACTCTTAGGCCTTCTGAAACCATCTCCTTCAGTGATCCACTGATCTCATTGCTGTTCATTGCATCCAGAAATGTTTCAGACAAACCAGGTTTCGTGAAAACTACAATGGCGCAGCTTTTATCTACTAATTGCACGTCAAATTCTGTGGAAAATATTTCACTGGACTCTTGAAGAAGGCTTTTAAGTGCTCCTGCAGATATCCGACTTCTGAATCCCCACAAAAACACCGAATTCTCACGGCTCACTTTTCTTGCATCACTACCCTGGACTCTGGTATCCTCGTCAACTGGATCCTGGGGACTGGTCGAGCATGGACCGACCATGTTAGCATAGTCTTGAAGGGAAGAAACTAGATCCTTGTCCGGTTGGTTAGGATGTGAAGCTGTTTTGAGGACAGAACAGAGTTTTGCAAACAAATGACACACGCTGATGACATTATGGCCAAGATTCTTTTTTTCACTTTCCGTACCTGGAAACAAAATTGGGTGCAATGCAAAGATATTAGGTACCCCTAGAAGTAACGACTATTGACCAAGGTGTATAGAGCAGCAGTGTCAAAGAAAAAAATGGTTCATTAACATATTTTCATAAACTTGATGTGTAAGTTGAGGCTTGACAGTTCTCCTTGCCACACACACTACAAACAAAAGAGATATGCGCTTGAATCGCCTCATAGGTCATCCAATAAGACTCAAGCGTGCTCGTGTGTGGATCACATCAAGTTACAAGCGCATATATAACATACCTTCATGAGGAATTTCAACATTGATGGGTGCAGAGTACCGATTCTCCAAGCATGCAATATCCCCAGGTACATTGGTCTGTTTTCGCAGAATGCCAACTTCCTTCATCAGATGGTTGACATCAAGTACACAGGGGAAAACCAAGCGCAGGGAGGAAATGAACTCCTCTACAGTAGGAGGTAAGGGCGCAATGAATTTTGAATGAACAAATGTAAAATCTGCAAAGAAAGTAGAAGAATATGTATTCAAGGGAAATGAATGAGTAAATGGGATTAGATTTTGAAGCAATTGAAAACTGTGTAAATACTAAATAGACATTCACCATTAAGGGAGCTGTGCGAGACGACTGGTTTCTGCGAAAAAGAGATCATATCAATAACCTCTCGAAATCCACGAGCTCTTTTATTATCTTCCTCTTCTAGATTTTGAAGCTCTGCCTGTCAATTATAAGAAAAATGCTGCATTACAAAATCGCGTTGCTGTTTAATCCATGATCCATCAATTCATTACTGTCAAGGACTGAGAAAGATCCCCTACTTCAAGAAGATTTTTGTCCTCTTTTGAAGTTGTCAAAACGACGCAAACTGCCTGAGTTCCTCCGCTCTTTGCTGGGATAACCAAAGGAACGAGGTCATCTGAAAAATCTGATATTGTCTGCAACCAACCCCACTACAATTAGATATTCATTTGTGCAAGGAACTTCGGTATAAGCATCTAGTTCAGCGGTACCCGCCGAAGTAGATAATGCTTTTGCATCTATTACACTGAAAGCATCTAAATCAATCTACCTCTAGCACAAGCTGCACTTGATGTTCACTACAAACATCTATGGTGATGCATGGTCTTGACCCAAACTTGTCACTTTGCATGATGAGATTTTTCAGTGACACCAAAAGAGCCTCTGCAAATGACATTTATACACTCACTCACAAATTGAGAAATATAGAAAACGCCTAAAAAAGTAAAAAAAAAAAAACCATTACAACACTCCCCTTACCATCAGGTCTTTGGCTCTTCTCTGCACAAGATTTTTTCCAATTCTTAACCCGTGATTTAATCCTTTCCATGAAAATTGCATCAGCAATGGAAGGGGTGGAAGAAGATTTCTTCACTTGACTACAGGATCTTGGATTCCTTCCCCTATTTGCTGTCAATTCTTGATCTCTCGATGAGTACGATATACCTGTCACAAGAAAAAAAAACATATCTTATTTTGGTTTAGTACATAACAGTTGAAGACCATCATGGGACACAAAGACGGTACATTTCCAATCAGCAGAGGTACAATATATGTCTTTGGATGCATACATACTTTCTGCGTATAAATGTGTGGTTGGCTTCACTGACCTTAAGTAGGAAGATGAGATCAAAATTCTATTGGTAGTACTTACATATTTGAGAGAACTTATTCACTTTTTGTTTTACGAACGAAACTTAAGAGGTTTGTAACCAAGTTACACAACTAGAACTACTAGATTCTTGATCTCAAGCTTTTGACATATTTCAGTGGCATTACTTCTTCTGAGAAATAAAAAATTAACATATAACTGCCCCTCCAAAGCCACTTAAATCATTACATAAAATTCAAGTAATCGAAACAAGGCTCACCATCAGAAATGCAGGTATTAAAATCAAAACCTTCTCGAGCCATTGATATTAAAGATGACGGTTGACATGAAAAGCTGTAAGATGGCACCCCTACCTTTAGTTCTTCCCTAGGGAACAAATGGAAGTTATATCTGCACCAAAAAAGATCGATCTTACCATCACTGATCTACTATATCATTACATAAGAACAGGAGTAAAAATCATTAGAATTTTCAATCTGAAGAAATAAAAAAGACGCCTTCACATTCACACCACCCAAATATCCCAAATTCCACCTAGAGTCAATGACAATTAGTCGTTGAAAAATAAACAGCTACTTTTTTCCTCTAACATGGTTAACTAAGTTCCTTCAAGAGATCATTTCTACCAAGCAATGGAGATTAATCAGTACAAGGCAAAACCCATTTCAAGCAACAACAAGAAAACACTAATATTCAAACTTCCATTTCCTTTCTACATTTTCTCAGCAACAATAAGAGCTTTTATAATCACCCAAGAGAAAGATAATAGAGATCAAGGCATTCCCAAATATAAATATGAAAAATTTGAAACCCTATTCTTCTAAAACCCCAGAAATGGTCACACTAGGATCAAATAACCATCAAATTGCGCAGAACAAAGACATTCAAGCTCACGGTATCGTCTATTTGATTTCTGGGGAAACGAAGCAATGGAGATTAACTTTCTAGTTTTTACTTTTTTCAGTAATCGTCACTTGATTTCAAAAACCCAATTCGCACGAACACATCACTACGTTACTTTTTGGTTGAATTGGAGCTATTTTCCTTCCACTATACAGATGACAAACGATGTAACAAGCATATACCCGAAATCCGATACCCCCATTACGTTAAATTCCGGTCTCCAAAATTTTCTTGGCGGCCAAACAGCAAAAAATAATAGGAAACCAGACCGTACAGCAGAAAAAGAACGCACCTTTAGCTCAGAATCTACTCCCCGAAATGAGAGCGAGAGGGAGCTCCGCAGCAGTGTTGATGGGCACTGTCTTTGCTTGAGGAACGTTAATGCGAACGAAAAATAAAATTCGTTATTTCTTTTATTTAAATAAATAAATAAATTCTAGAACAGCAAGGGATCGAGTTCGGTCAGGTCATGGGTT
>JAYMSY010000236.1:0-13657 GCA_036897685.1 Monsonia emarginata | reverse complement strand
GTGGTTTTAAAACCCGCCTGCAATACTTCAACTCATTTTTGACGGTTAAAAACCGTCAGCAATTAGTTGACCCATTTGCTGGCTGTTTAACAACCGCCAGCAATGTTTGGGCCTAGCAAATCAAAGCCCATTCAATATATGTGGCCCTGAAATCAAGCCCATTCAATATTGCGGCTTATTACAGATAAAAATCACATATACTATTAACATCCAACTCATAAACATAACATTTAACATTCAAATTCAAACACACTTGAACAATATTTAGAGCAATATCCACTCTAATAACTTGGGTCACAATTGCTCAACCTTTGAATTAGTATTTATCCTAAAATCCTACAAAATTAACCTCCAATAGAATTCTAAGGTCTCTAATGCTCCTTTACTTGTTGCTCCTTGTTCCCTAAAAAAAGGAACATCAAGGTAAATACATCAAGCATACATAATGAGGACAATCTATCTTTAGGCTGTAAAGTATATTCCACTAACCTTCAAAATGATCTCTTCCACATTTCAATAGCTTTAAAGACAGACCTTGATGATGTCCCTAACAAACATGAAAAGACAAAACATGATTCGTCAGCACCCATATTGAAGTAGCAGGAACAATTAAGAAGAGGAAATGGATATATGTTTCTCACAAAAAAAGAAATTGATACATGTTCAAGTAAATGCAAAAATACTTTAAAAAAGAAACAAAATTGAAGTAGCTGTGAATAACACAACTAATATTTGAGTGGTTATAGGACTATCCCTTAGCAACCTTGCCGGTGGCCTCTCTGAACTCATCGTAGATGCTAACCAATGGAAGTTCTAAAATTCAAATATATAAATCACTTCCTGGCCTCTGTGTGTGTGTGAGAGAGAGTGTGTACCTGCATTCCTTTCCCGAATTCAATGGCACAAAACTCACCATGCTATATTGATCAACCTAAAACAACATTCCAGAAAGTATTAGTACTAAGTTCTCTCCTTATGTAACAAAATGGGAACTATTTCTTGCTAATTAGTATCTCACTAAACCTAATAAGAAAAACAATCTAGTGTTTGAACTAATGACTTACTCACCGACTCCATCAAATCTTCATCGAGTTTTCCAAACTGAGGAGCGATGCGTTTATTCAACTCTGACAACAAAAACTGAGGTTCCAGCTTCAGATAGCTAAAAACAAAATAGAACATCAGGATAAGGAAGGAAGTGCCAATGATGCGTAAAGGATAAAGAAAGGCAGATGGGGCTTACTCTTCAACGCTCCTTTCATTTGTGACGAAGTCCATTTTGGGAAGGATATTAGTAATGAGGTAATTCCTGCTGTAGCATACAGCCACTTATAAATTTGATCACATCTGTCATGAACTGAAACAAGAGAAAACAATAATTTTCAGTTTTAAGATAGAAATGGCGTGTGTTAATTGTTAAGATAGAAATAGCATTGAGGGGAAGAAATGTAAGTAAGGGTATTGTAGAAACCTGTGAATCAAGCAAGTACACGACACATACACTGAAATTATTACGCTGCAAATGCTCCACTAAGTTTCGAAGCACTGGTACATGTGAGAAGAGTTCTATCTGGCCTATAGATTATGCACTTAAAGGTAAGAACACAAGGATACATAAAGAGCTTTAGAAAGTAAGTCTTGACTCCAAGTGAAAAAAAAGTAACACGGTAAAGGTATTGTAGAGACCTGTGAATCAAGCAAGTACACTACACATTGGAATTATTACGCTGCAAATGCTCCACAAAGTTTTGAAGCACTGTACATGTGAGAAGAATCCTATCCCACCTATAGATTATTATGAATTTAAAGCTAAGAACACAAGGATACATAGATATCTTTAGAAAGTAAGTTTTGACTCCAAGCTCTAGTTTTCTACGTATACTGTCCCCTTTGTAGTAACCTTTACCATCATTTACCTCAAACTTTATTAAGATAAAGTGATAGAGACAAATAGAGGTTACCTGGGCAATCAAAAACCAAGTAGTTGTTCCGCTTTTCTGTCAACCAAACATCAAAGTTCTCTTCAAGGTGTCTTAACATGAGAATTAAGGCCATTCAATTTTAGTTTAGTGTAGCATTCATTCAATAATTATTGTTCTATCCTGTATGATCATGCCCATTAACGGCACAGATAACTGGACAATCAGCACGACTTATTCAACAAAAAAGGGGCAATTTTTCAGAACCCATCAGCTTTCTTGGCATGGTATTAACAGCAAACATCTATCCAATCACTACCATAGGAGCTTACTAGATAAGCATCTCCTACCAGTGTCAGTGAATTCCAAGTAAAAATACATGGGGAGAGCGTGAAATTGAGCAAAAGAAAAGCTTTAGTTATTCGAGTGAAAAAGGATACTCCATGCAGTACATGAGACCACAATTAGGACCTAAACCAAGCCCCTCCATAACATTGTCCAACGAAATCAGCCCCCCGATATCTGTAAAAAGTAAAATTTCACTGTACTCTAACCCAATACTTATACAAACTGCTTATTAAAAAAAAATACTTATACAAACTAGTAAGCATTGAAACTAACCCATGGCTACAGGACAGTTGAAATTCTCAGCAGCAAGATCAAGGTTCACAACATCCATAGTCCTTCACATTGCCTCATGATGTCAGTACACCAGAGCATTGATCAGACTGATAGGACAAAACCCAAACAACAAAAATCATCATTACAAAAAGAATCAATCACAAAACATCATAAAAATCAAGTCAATAGACAAATACCAAGTACTAGATCATCTGGATAATCACCTTGCCACTGCCTGCCGGACCCACAACAAGCTACGCATAACCCATAAAAATGATAACTTTTTTTTCCAAAATGTCCCTAAATTAGCTTCTGCAACAGATAAAGACTAGCAGATGAAACAGAAGATCCTGAGAGAGGCTACAACAGCAACAGCAATGTAAGCAGTGCACCAAACCCCAAAAGCAAACAACAAAGTCAACACATCAGATAGAGCCATGAGCACCGATCAGAGACACCAGATAGCAAAAACCCAGAATCATCAATAACGATATAGAGGAACAAGAACACAAATCGTTCCCTTCTTTTTATCTAATCAACCAATGCATTTGGTCAGAAATTTCGTCGAACAGTTGGTGTGCTTACACAAAACCCAATTCATTTCCAGATCCAAACTCGAGCTTTAGGAAAGTAAAGCTCGTCAACGAATTGGGATTCGGATTTTACCTTTTTTTCCCCTGGCCATTCAATGCTAAAAACGTGCCTTTTGTAGTTGGAGACGACGAAACTAGCTACAGAGTTTTTTTCCCAGTAGTACTGAATCGCCGCAAAAATGGAAAATAAATGGAGCGAGTTGTAATTAACAATAGATCCTCACAGTTTTGTTTATTTCTAAGTTGGCTCTTGAGAAACTATAATTTCGGTCAAATCCCAATATAGTTTCAATTTTATCTTTTTTTTCCAAAAAGAAGCTTTAAATTGCACCTGAGCCCCTAGTTTTATATATATTTGCGATCTTCCTCTTCCTTCTTCTTCCTCGTAGGTCTCTGGTTTAGGTTTTTATTTTAACTGTTATTTATCTTCCAAAAATCCATTGAGGTACTATCTTTCGTCCCCAAATGGATTATTTGTCTTCTTTGTTCTCGGGCTTTAGCTGAAAGTGCAATTTCCAGTGGTTAATCCCCAAATTTATGAGCATTATCTGTTAATTTTGTACTGATTAAGCTTCTTCTGCGAATGATTTTTCTGCAGATTTTTCTGTAATCTTGGGCGTTACAATGGTTCAGTTGTTCCTATCGGAGCCTGATTGGAATGTAGAAGACGATGGAGAGTCTGCGAAGCAGAGAATTGCTCTTCTTAACAGATTGGAACCGGTTCTTTGGTCGGTGATAACGTCCGGCGGGAGATCGGAGGCTCGGTTGTGGCTTTGCAGCACTATATCAGGTATGAGATCGATCGCTCCTCACCAGCAGCGCGAGCTGTTCGTGAAGTTACTGAGATTGAAGCCGCGAAAGCGGGCTCTGGCGTCTCAGCTGTTGCAGATGATATTTGAGAAGTGGCCTCACAGAGCTGGGTCTGTTCTAGCCTTGAGAAGCCACGAGCTCGAGAGGTTCTTCGATGGCAAGTTGCTCTGAACTCTTGTTATGTATGGTTAGAATTTACAATATATGATTGATTTTCTTTGCATAATTTGTTCAATTAAGATGAGTTTTGTTATCTACAATGATAGTTGTGGATAGTGGTTCCTACATTGTCAGCACAATTGTCGTATCGATTGAAGTTTATGTTTACCTTTGTAAGGATTATGTTTTAGGATTTTGGGGAAACTTGGCTATAGCTATAAGTATAAGTACTTAATTTGAATGGTTCTTCAAAGGCAAGTCATTTTAAGTTAACACTATTGCTTATTAGAATTTAGTTTTTGTTAATGGATTTTCTTTGCATAATGCGTTCTATTAGGATGAGTTTCGTTATTTATGTCAGTAGTGGATAGCGGTTCCTACGTTGTTAGCAAAAAACCCATGTTAAACCCATGTTGTACTCTTGATAGAAAATTTTGTGTTTATGTTTATAAGGGTTATGTTTTAGGTGTTTGGGCAAACTTTTTTTATAGGCAGCACCGCCACCTAACGGGTTTGAGCCTGGCATTGTAGGCCATTAACTCAAGCGCTTTAATTGCTTGGAGTCTTGGACTAGCAAGCTTTGGTGTGATTGGGCAAAGTTAGGTATAGCTATAAGGACTAGTTCTTTGAAGTCAAGTCTTTTTAACGCTTGTGCTTATTAGAATTTAGTTTTAGTTGGTGGAGTTACTTTCCATAATATGTTCTGTATGATGATTTAGTTTTATAGAATATTACTAGTGCTTAGTGATTCCTATGTTGTCAGGATAAATGCACATTGTTGTTTGTCCGTATCTTGTTTTTGGGTGTTTGGGCAAATATGGAAGGCTATATATGGACTTAAAATCTTTTAATTTTATAGAGACTAGTGCGTTTGATGCAAACATGGGAGGTTTCTGAGTTCTTTTCTTGATCAATGCAGGAAATCCGAAGCGCATAATGCAATGGTTTTCTAACTTTTCACGTGAGGGTCCACACAGAAAAGGCGCCAAGGCATTATCTCATTTTGCATTTGTGAATCGGGATATTTGTTGGGAAGAACTTGAGTGGATGGGAAAACATGGGCAATCACCTGCAATGGTTGCTACAAAACCCCATTACTTCCTTGATTTGGATGTGCAGCGGACGGTTGAAAATTTCCTCGAAAATGTGCCGGAGTTTTGGTCTTCCAAGGAGTTTGCTGAATCGTTGCAGAGTGGTGAGATTTTGTTCGTCGATTTGAAGTTCTTTGAAGAATATTTTGTTGATTTAATGTATGGGGAGGAGTCCAGAGATGTATGGGACGTCATTGATGATTTTCTTATGGAGGAATCTTTCTCTGCTTTATGTCATCGCCTTCTTATCGTTCTCGAAGAGAGGGACTTCTGTGATTTTCTGGAACTGCTTTGTAAAAAATTTGACCAAAACTTAGAACCTAAAGATTTTGGCCGCTCTTCTTCGTGGCTTGAGATTGTACTTCCGGGGTCTGGTGGATATGATTCAATCGACCAGTTACTACTAATAAATTCAACCATAAATCATGGACGCCAGCTTTTGCGTCTTTTACGTGATGAAGAGTGCCAGGAAGAACTAGTAAAAATCAAGGACATAGTGTTGCAGATATCCACTTCCTCTAGCAATGGTACTACTACTTTGGCCCCGGTTCTGAGAGAATGCTTCAGGATAAAGAACATACAAGCAGTGAAGTTATTGGGGCTTGAGTCTTGGCTCGTTCATTATAGATTATCAGAAGAATGCCGGACTCCACAATCCTGGGAATCTTTATTTGAGGGTAATGGCATAAGGTACTGCCGGTCTGGTGAATATGGGTTGCTACATCATGATGGATTACATCAAGAAAGTGAATCAGAATTGGATGATAGAGCAGTAGCTCGAATTAGGCGCAAGAAGAAAAACAAAAGTAAAAAGAAAAGGAGAAGAGACTTCAGTGATGACGATGATCAATATGGCAGTGAGCTACTAGATATTGATGTGTCAAATAATCAGTTGGGCTTGCAATCTGGGGCCGGAAGTTGGCAACTTTCTACTGATGGGTTTTCTGCATCATGGACCAATGTAAGTTATATGTATTTTCCATCAGCCCGTTTCCATGTCAAAACCAATGTAACACTGGTTTGTGTTTTGGAATTCTTCTATCTCACTGACTGATCTGTTCAGTTTCTCACTAAATATCCAATCGGGTTCTGTTTTTCGAAATGCTTATATTTGTATCATTCCCTTGGTGTGGACATCAAGATATTGCTTATGGTGTCCGTTCAGTGGTTTTTTGACCTGTATGTTGCATTTTTAGGCGGACTTACCCGAGCACATCTCCAGGCATTGCTTTTCTACATGGATGAAGTGGGTTTTTGCAAAACAGAGTAGCCCGGGCTAAAAGCTCAGCCTTCATCTTATATATACATTCTTCACCAGTACGCCTCACAACTCTATAATACATTTTCGTCAAATAGTTGAAACCTCTCTTTCGAATATGATGCTTATTTACTCATTTACTGTTTTCCTTCATTTTGCGCAAAGTGTCTATGATGATTCGATGAAAGTAGCATGTTTATATGGATATCAAATACCCAGGTGATGACTACACTTCTGAGAGGTTCAAGAACTATGTCATTACAGAGTTTAACCTTGCAGGACTTGTTATGGGACGGAACAAACAAAATGGTGCATAGAAAGGTGATTGGATTTCTCTCTCTTTCCGTTCACGATTAAACTTTTTACAGCTCCTTGAACAAAATTAGTAACATCAGATTTTACGAATATATATACATGTAACAGGCGAGACATGGATGCTCAGTAAAATCCCAACGCGTTTAAGCAAGTGCCTATAGAAGTCTAGTAAACACTGAACAGCTGTAAAAAGGAGCAATACGCGGGTCTTCATGAAGTTTAACTTGTACATATGTTTTCTTGTAATGAGAACTGCAGATTTGCAGATGTAGACTAGTGCAGAAATCAGAAATGTACTGATATTGCGAAGAACAATTCGTGTAATACAAGCATATATACAATCTCTGTTTTTTTTTCCATTTTAGGAGTATCCTACAATGTTTGGACAAGAAGCTAAATATAGTAGTTTCATAGTTGGGCTGTTTATTGCAGAAAGTAACTGTGTTATGTGGGAATAAACTTGACTTCTGGCCGAAAGACTGGCAATATATCAAATCAAGACGAGTTCTCTCTTGTTTGTAAAAGTCGTTCTCATGGCTTAGAGAAGTTTTGATCCGCAAGAGATAAATCAATCTCATATGGCAACGACTTCTTATGGCCACTAGCTTATTACTCGATATCATTTATGATTTAGATTAGCCCGATTTTTATATAACTATACATTTGGGGATACATATAAGGATGTTCACAATGGAGGTCTTGAGTGCAATCTCGAGTTCAAAGTTGAGACCTCGTCATTATGGTGGCTGTGATTTCAAAAATCGAGAGATTTTTATTGTGACCGGAAAAATAATTACTTTTTTGGCCTCACCTCTTTTAAACTCGGCTTCGAGGTCGGTGGGACTCGCATGTGTCAAGTTCAAGGCCTCACGGTTGGGACAACTTAGTGCTTAATGTAATGTTCCCTTCCAATGGTCTTGTTTCGGTCATGAACCCAACCTTATTTTAGATTTCAGGACGAGGACATAATGATTGTCATTGAAGTTGTCGGAGATTCAGATGATTGTTGACTGACTATGTATCAAACGACACCGTATAGTGTCCGCCGTTCCGAGCCACGGAAGTTGGAAGTTACTCGGGTCCTACAAAGCTGACGGCTAGCGATCTCCTAAAACATCGATTGCACGCTAATCCAATAAATAGCGGGTGCAGAGAACCAAAACCCCTCTCTCCATCTCTCTTTCCTAAAAATTAAAGATTAAAAAAATTCTAAATCGAGCCCAGACACAGACCGAAAAAGCCTGAAACTAGAAAAAGGAAAGAAAAAACGACTTCGCTCAATTCGTTCGAAAACCCAAACCCTAGACTACTCTTTCGCTGCTTCACACACCCCCAATTTCCCTCTCTGATCCGTCGAATCCACTAATTTTCCACTCCGAATCGTTCCCAAACACTCGTTTCTATGCCCAATTTCCTCAGTTATCGGAATCAGCAGGTGAATTTTCCATCCATTGTTGTGATTCGTGACTTCTCTGCACTTGTGCTTGCCCTGTATCGGGATTCGAATTTGATTTCTTCTTATCTACGTTTCTCACGTTTGAATTTCTTGCTTGTATTTAGGTTTGAATGTGTTGTATATAGAGAGGGAGTTGGATTTTGTGAGCTTTCTTGAGCTGGTTGCATAACGGTTTAGTTGGAGAAGTGACCTGTGGACGGAAGAAGAACGAATAAGAGGAAGGAAGCCGAGTTAAAGTTTCTGGATTTTCTTCTTCTGATCGGAAGAAAGAGTATTTTTTCTATCAACCCATGTTTTGGGTATGCTCTAACTTAACCCAGTTTAGAAATATTTGTCTTTGTATTCTCTGCTAATCTTTCTAATGTAGTTTTGATATCAAAATTTGAATTTTGGTTGTGGGTTCGCCGTTCCATTATGCATATATGCTTGTGTGTCATTGTCACAGTTGTGTTGCTAAATTGCATTACTGTATGTTAATGGTGTTCCATGCATTCTTGAACCTCACCCACCACGAGTCTACAAGCCATGCGCCTGCGTTGAAGTTTAAGCATCATTGTCAATCAAGTCATTGCTTGTCTCATTTGAACTGTTGTTTGTAAGTTTGAGCAATAAAATGAAGATACCAATATTTGAAATTGTATATGATTAAGTTGTTTAAAATCTTGATGTAGATGCAGGGTGCCTTTTAATTGTATACATCACATGAAATAGTGGTTAGTAAGATTTGAGGTAATTTAAAATGACAAGCTTATAGTCAATATTCCCCTTGAAGAAAAGGGTATTCGGAGTTCCATCTTTCATGAACGGTTCTGGATTGTGAGGGGCAGATTCGCTCTGTACCTTTCCTTTTTCCATGTAATAGATATTTGTTGATTATGAGTGTGTAAGTTTTAAGAAATCCTACTATGCACTTCTCCTTCGACCATCTTGGCCTGTCAAGTGAATAACTTGAACAAAGATAAAAAAATAGAAGGTTTTATCCTGTATCAAACTGGTTTGCCAGTTTTGCGTCTGTTAGTACCATTGTCTTTTGCATCCTATTAATATATGAAACCTACTAGTTTTAAATTTAATAGATCTGTTTTAAGTATACCTAGACATTAGCATACTAGCAGTGTTAAATTCTGGCAAATAAAAGAATTGCCCTTAACTATTAAATGATTCCCTCATTAGGATTTTATAATTTTGGTTATGTTTCGTCCCTTTCTTGCTATAAGTTCGCATGGCTTCATTTAATTCAAATCTTCTCGATCTTACCTTATCTTTTAGCATCTTTGTCAACAAATTAGTGAGTGAAAATTATGTTTCATGGATGAATATGACATTCTTGATGCTACCTCCTACACATGAGTTGTTATGAGCAACTACATATAATATTGTTTAGAATACATGTATCTTCTAACTACAAGTATCCTTGTTATTCATTTTGGTACCTCTCAATTCGTAAATGAAATAGGTGGTAGCATAGTATGTACTAGTGTATATAGCATGTTCTATCTCCTTCCCTACTCTGCCCTCACCATGTCTTTTTTTTCCTTATCTCTTTTAAAGAATTGAAGGTTATTCATCATTGATGCTTACAGAAAATTTTGCTTTTTGTCTCCTATGAAATTGCAGTTGATTTCCGGCTGCTGTTGTAAGAAACATTGAGTGATGGATCCTGAAGAGAAGAAGTTTGGTAGAGGTATTATGCTTTCCATTTTTTAAACTACAGTATTAAGTTTCTTGCTTCTGTATTGCAAACTCTGCATGTTTATCTTGTTGTGTCACTATGTTATGTCTTCCTAGCTGCTATTTTTATATCAAGACAAATAGTGAAATGGTTTTAAGGTATTCTCTACTTACAAAAGGAGATGATGCCAGGGAAGAAGTTTGCTTTGTTAAAATATAAAATTAGGTTTGTTGTCTGTTACGCTCGCTTTAGTGGTATTTATGTGTGCTTGTGCACTGTGGAGGTTGTTTAGTTATCGGCTTGACATGCACACTGCTTTAAGTGCCCAATATCATTCTGTAAGACTAATTCAACCTGGACCTGTATGCTGATTATTTTTGTATGTTCTGGAACTAGTATCCAGTATATTGACAAAATCCTTTTAATCCTAGGCCTATGGTTTGGGTTGCAGCTATCACTTCCTTATTATTTTTGTCTTCACAAGCTGATATTGTTTGAAACTTGACCTGGAATGTAACTATTGTTTTGGATTTTGCTAGGCATAATAAGTTTTCTTCTAATAGCATTAGATTATAGTGCTGCTATGCCCTCTGCTTCAGTGTGGTATACTCTAAGTACTGGCTTAAACTGTCCTTTTGGAGGATTGTATTCTTGAAGTCTTAGTTGCAACCTTGGCTTAAAAGTGGAAGAATATTGGATATCTCTAAATAACTGGTACTTCCTGAAAGTCTCTATGCGAACTGTCTAGATGGTTTTATGATATTTTACTTTGATTGAGTAGTAGGTATCTTTTCTGAATGTATTGTGTTCGGTTATCCTTTGGCTACATTGTTTTTGGCCCATGACACATTTTTTTAGACTAAATTAGTTTAGTTAAACTGAAACTGATGGAATACCGTTCTCTCCAAACCTTCAGGACCTAGGGAATTGACTGGTGCTGTTGACCTCATAAGCCATTACAAGTTGGTACCCCATCATGAGTTTTTCTGCAAGAAGTCACTTCCTTTATCAATTTCAGACACGCACTATCTTCATAATGTGGTGGGTGACACGGAAATCAGAAAAGGCGAAGGGATGCAATTGGTTCAGCTCATACAGAATACTTCATATTCAAGAGATACTACTGCACGCATACAGCCTTTTGACCTAGATACTCTCAGGGAGGCCTTCCAGTTTAGGGACACGACTCCTATTGATTTACCTCCCGTAAGGATTCACTGCTTTCAAATTTAGTTGCTAAATCAATACCATGGTCTAATGTTGTTGCTCTAACTTTTCATGGTAGTTTTACTGTGGTGACTGTAGTGGAACCACTCATTTGCTTATCTTCTCTCTCAGGAAGAAAAAGGGATTCCTACCATTGCAGGCAAATCAAAAAGTGAGACTAAAGACAAGGAGAGGAAGCATAAGAAGCACAAAGACAGAGACAAGGACAAGGATAAGGATAGGGAGCGTAAGAAGCACAAACATCGTCATAAAGATAGAAGTAAAGACAAGGACAGAGATAAGGAGAAGAAAAAGGATAAAAGCGGACATCTCGAGTCAGGCGTTGATCAATCAAAGAAGAACCATGATAAGGTTGGGAACTTGAGCTCTTACTAGGCTTTGTGAAAATTGAAATATTATGGAAGTCCCACAATACTATGGTTTTGTTTCGTTTTCTTGGCTGTTCGTGCTAAAATGACAGTACACATCTCTGTGTTCTGGAATATAAGTGAAACAAAGCACGAAATTAGTACTAATGTCGTTGTTGTTCAAACCAACTTTTTTCATCGTCGTTCAAAAACAATCTCTTGTTTAAACTCGATGACTTTTATCAAATATTTCAATGAGTTGCCTTGTATGAACCTTTTTTTATCTTTTCGTGGTTTCAGAAAAGAAAGCATGATGGAGATGAAGATATGAATGACATACACAGACAGAAGAAAAGTAAGGTAATATAAGCAATATTTGGTTTCATTGTTCCCTGAGTCCTAGTACACTACTTTATTGTCTTGCATGTTCTTGCATAATGAGTTTCTTTGTTTTGCAACAAATGTGTTTCAGCATAGGAGTTCAAAAATTGATGAAATGGGTGTGATAAAGGTAGCAGGCTGAAATGCTGGCGTATATAGTTTTTTTTAATATTATCTTCCGTTGGTTGTCATTGAGAGTTCAGAGTGGTCTTGCGCTTATGTCTTCAAATTGCTTGAGGTAATTATCTATATCTTTCCAATATAATTTGATAAATATTCTCCCCTTAATATATCATTCCTATTTAGAGTTGTATCTTCAGTGTCGATGACAAACCTTGTATGAATAGTGTGTTCCCTGAGATAAAAACGTTTTTATGGATATACCTCTCGCAAACTTTATTTGGTCACATGAACTTAAGTTTTATAATGATTTTGCTTTTCCATCTACTGCAGAGTGTCCTCTGAACTGATTAAACCTATTGAAGATGAACCAGCCATTGAAGAAAAGTTGGAGGCAAGGTAAAAAAAAGTGCTGGACACGAACTTTGTATCACAACACGATTATGGTATAATTGGATTTTCTCTTCCCAGTTTTATGGGAGCATTGGACAGGAGTTACAAATTATTGTAATCTTTTCCCCTATTTTAGAAATCCAGAGTTGTTCTATATATATCCGGTCTGAATTAGAGTATTGAGCTATTGAGTTAGTTCTAGGAACAAAATGTTGGTTTGGAGACAGGGAAGTGTACATTGGTTACTATTTTTTCCCCATTTTGTCCTAACAATGACTAACATGTCCATGTCCTAATTGTTTAGACGGGTTGTAAGGGTAAGGTAACATGTATTTTCTCGTGAAGTCCTGAATAATTGCCGTAAAATATTCTTTGTAAGCCAAAGGGGGTTGAGAATGGTAATGATGTCTATTGTTCTTCATTTTGTGTTCCTTGTTGGCATTCTTTTCCTGGTAAATTTATAAGAAGTTTTTTCTTCTATTATGAGTATTGTAGTGATATTGACTTCTCCCACTTGGATTAAACAAGTTGTGGACCCACATAAGAAAATGAGTATTGGAGGATATTTTGATTGTAATTGACACTTGCTGGCTTGTTGCATTGCATATACATAGATACAGCATCGCAAGAGAGGTTTCTTCCATGTTATTAGAGGGTGTTTGGCTTAGATTATTACAAGGTCAAATTGGCTTGTAAGCTCTCCAGTGTTCATAAAAGTGTCGGTGATTTGAAATAGCTTAGGGCAAGATTAATGGGACTATTGGTTTCTCCATCCAGCTGCCTCGTGAATTTTGTGGGGGCACACGTCAAAAAACAGGCACAGATAGCAAGTTCATGCAATGGAGTAGTTGGGGCAACTGCCGGATCAACAATCTGATCATTTTTATTTTTATTTTTTTGCATTAAGGTAGGACAAAATGAAACTATATGGGAATGTCAGATCGTCGACCCGACACGCGCTCTAGCGTCTATTCTTTCTCCCAACTACGGCAGTTGATCGGTAACCACCAAAAGTAGCTCATTGGGCATGACCTTAAATCTATTAAATCTTCCTTAAATCTCTCTCCCACTATAAGGGGGTTTGAGAGAGATTTAACATGTCATCTGGGCGAGATGAATTGTCATCTCACCGAGACAAATGTAACTTTTTTTGTGTTTCACGCTTGATTTTGGGGCTAAAATAAAAAAATGACCTCCATCCAGAATTTTACATCAAAATGACCTTAAAAGTTATGACAAACATCAAAAGGTCATTTTTCAAATTGACAAAAATACCCATTTACCCGATAGGGGAG
>JAYMSY010000235.1:0-13684 GCA_036897685.1 Monsonia emarginata | reverse complement strand
AGGTATGGGAGGCCTGGGCCTTAGAGAGCTAGGAACCTTTAATACTAGTCTCCTAGCTAGTCTGTTTTGGAAGATCCAAAAGGATCCAGAGTCCTTAATATATAAACTACTTGCTCAGAAATATGGCAGAGAGGGCAATCTATGGCACGCGAAATGCCCAAAGGATGCAACAAGCATTTGGAAAAGCTTGTGCAAAGGTAGAGACAGTATAGCAGATAAAATATCTTGGTCCATAGGAAATGGAGAGATGGTAAGGATATGGAAGGATAAATGGATAGCAAATGAGAACCCAAATATGAACCCCACCAGAGAAGGAGGAAATAACCTTACCACCAATAGAGAGAGAAATGAGGATAGAAACATGAGGGTCTGTGAAATCATAGATAAAGATAACAAGAGATGGAATGTAGAAAAGGCTGAAAGGATCCTCCCAAGACAGATGGTGGAAAAAATGAAAACCATAAGTATCCCAAGATTTGCCAACATGAAGGATAGGGCCTTCTGGAAAACAGGGAAAGGAGGGAACTACACCTCCAAACAGGGATATGCTTTGGCAATCACAGAAAACTTAGTCACTTCGGAACAGGGAACTAGCGACAAGCTATGGAAGAGCATTTGGGCAAGCCCAGCCCCGGAAAGAGTCAAAATCTTTGTGTGGAAAATTATCCACAATGCGTTGCCCACCAAAGATAACCTGTTCATAAGGAAAATGACTGAGGATAGATCATGCCCAAGATGTAAAATTGAGAAAGAGAGCATTAACCACATGTTTTTCGAATGCCCGAGCAGTAGCAGAGCCTAGTTCGCCAGCCACCTAAATGTAAGACCTAGAAATGTGGAAGACTTCCAAAACATCCTGAAGCATCTGATCCCTAGAAAAAATAACCAAGGAGGGCCTAAAGATTGAGAGGATTTCACTTGGATGATGCTCCAAGCTTGGGAGACATGGAAACACAGGAATCATGCCTGGAAGAAGAATAAGGAGGAACACTGGACTTCGATCATATATGCCACGCAGGTTCAGCTCCAAACGTTGAAGGGGAACAATCCAATCTTGGAGACACCAAAAGGAAGAGGAAGCAACCAAAACTTGATCCAGAACAACCACCAATCCTTTCCTCACCCCAACTTTATTTTCCTCTGTGACGGATCCAAAAAAGAAAACGCAGCAGCTATAGGGTGGGAATGTAAATCCAGAAACAATCATAGCCTAGCAAGAAGAGCAAAAGCAGTTGAAGCTCAATCTGTCCTTCACGTTGAAAGCCTTGCTATGTTCTCTGCAGTCACCTTTGCTAAATTCCATAACACGCGTAACATTACCATTTAGGAAAGCAGGGCTGTTCTTGAAGATATTTGGTATCTTAATGATGTGTATTTTGATGGGTCTATTAGTTTTGTTTGGACTGCTAGAAAGTTCAATATAATAACCCAGTTTATGCTTCCCAAGGGGATGCCCTCAAGTATCATGTATTTAAACTCCTTTAATATCTAATCTAGACAGGTTCTTGCAAAAAAAAACAAAGATGGAACGCAACTACCAAAACAACAAGAAATCAAAATCAACCGCTAAATCCACGTGTCCGCCTCATAACGTTTCCATCCAAAAATCACCGAATTTATAATTTTATTAGTAACAGAAATACAGTGGATAAGCCTGCCTCTCTGCCCATCTCACTTTCTCACAATTTCCCCACAAAAATCCTAAAACCCAAAATGCAACCTCTCAATTTTCCCTTTCACCCCCAACTATGACTCTCATTTCCCCTCAAGATCCATAACCTTTACCCAAACACTCTATTCTCTGCGTTCTCTTTGTGGAAATGGCGGCTGTTTCTTCCCTCTCTTTCTCGGCAATCATCAGCCAATCCTCCGAGAGAAAATTCTCACTTCCTTCAACTCGCGGCTTAGCTTCGAATGTGGACTACTTTCGAATCCGTACGACTTCTCCGTGCTATTCTGTGAGTGTTCCGTCTGCGAATCCGATCTCTCGCACGGCTATTCGGTGCTTGTCAGCTTCATCCGGTGAGCTTCCTCTCCATTTCAGTTACATTTGCCTTGTTTTGATCATTTCTGCTTGGATGCTGAGAAAATGTCGTCGACTTTTTTCGTTGCTTTTTTGTTACTCTATTCAGGTGAGTGAGATCGTGTTATTGATTTGTCAAAAGACCAGTTCTCAACTTTTCAATTTTGTTCTCTTTTATTACATTCATCGGCTTCCAAACAAAGTTTAATTTGTTTTTTTTTTGCATGTTAAGAATATTTAGATTTCGAAGACAAATTTGTTGTAAATGAACCTGGTAGATCACTGAGCAATAGAGAAAGGTACTATAAATCTGGCAATTTAGGACATTGCTATGTTGTTGTGCTCATCTTGTTGCATGTGTATGCGGCTTCAAAATTCATTGATCTTAGCATGTAAAATGTAAAATCCTTAAATATTTTGCAAGGAAGGGTGTGTTCTGATTCTTTATAAACATTGATCCATGATCCACAACCGAGACTTATATTGCGAATTATAGCATTTAATCGCCCTTGAAGTATTTCAACTAGTTTTATTTCCTTTTTGAATATATCTTTATGTTGAGTGGAACAAATCTAGTTTCTGCTTTGAGCATGCATGCATAAGTTTCTTTTCATAGAAAATTCCTTACGAAGTATGTCATTTCATAATATTCAAATGCTTTGGTTAAACCAGTAGAAGATGTCTGGTCCTTTTTTGCCGCTACAGGCGGTGCTTATTGCGTTTAAAGTAATCATCTCTGCTGAGATAATTGGATTTGATGAGATGTTCAAATTGAGTAAAATGACGTTGATTAGATTCTTCTGGAGTTTTTTGTTTGTTGAATCCAATTCTTCCAAAATTAACTGATGTTTACTTCCGCGAAATGAAGCATGTAGATTTCCCTTTTTTGACCTTCTAAAATAGAGTACGTTGTTCGCTAGATAAATCACCTACTTTGTTTATCAGATTTGATATATTCGTTTACTTTATATGCAGATGGACTTGCACCTCCAGTAGCGGAAACAAAGTTAAATTTTCTTAAGTCATACAAGCGACCGATCCCTAGTATTTACAACACAGTGTTGCAGGAACTGATTGTCCAGCAACATCTGGTGAGGTACAAGATGTCTTATCAATATGACCCCGTGTTTGCTCTTGGTTTTGTTACTGTATATGATCAACTCATGGATGGATACCCAAGTGATGAGGATCGAGAAGCCATTTTTCAAGCATACATTAAGGCATTGCAGGAGGAGCCAGAGCAATATCGGTTTGTCCTCTGAATTTTTTTATCTTCATTAAGAAACATATAACTTTTTGCTGTTGACTTAAACAACGTGGTTTATGTGGGATTAGCTGCAAAAAAATATCGCAATGCCACTGAGTAACCAAAGTTAAGAATTAAGACAAAAATTTCAATTACATCAAAGGCTCCGTTTGTTTAAGGATGTGGCAATGGGAATGAGTATCATCAAATTTAAGTGTAATTTTCATTTTGGTTCCTAATCTCTTTCCTACCCCCTAGACAAAATTTGATTTCCATTTTGCAAAATGGGTATGAGATTACCATGGGTGAGGGAATGTGATTCCTTCATAGAGATCATAAAAACTTTGCATCTCCCCTCATTTACACACAGAGAAGGGAATTATTCCCATTCCCAAACGGAGCCTAAATGCAAATAATTTGTTTAAAAGAACCCTATGTAAGCAACAAAATACAGAAACCCGCGCAGATCCTTAAAGAAAATGTTGATGCATACTCATAAAAGGAAAAATGATATGATTGGAAGGTAACTGAATAAAAAATTCTTTTGTTCCTCTCCTGCCAAATATAATACATTGTACATGTGAGAGCCATACAAAGCCAAATCCTATAAAATTTGTTCCTTCTACCCTTGTACATCACCTGTTTGCTCCATCTGTGGAAATCTCGAGGCAGCTTTCTCATCTTCCATTCCTTCTCCAGCTTGCATAAGATCTCACTGCTATAGGTACATCTGAAGAAAAGGTGATCCCTAGTCTCCAGCTGCTCCTGACAGAGTGCACATACACCATTTAGCTGCTTATTACTCCATTTCAGGATCCTATCTTTGGTGCTAAGTCTGTTTTGACAAGCCAACCGTGCTATAAAACTATGTTTGGGGACATTTAGTTTGCTCCACACCAGTTCAGTATATTTCCACTTCTCCTTTTCCCCCATCATTTTCTGATATGTCTTCTTTACATTATACTCAGTCTGGGATTCCAGCCAATCCTTGTCCAGACATTCTCTCAGTTGCAGAATCATTTTCCATTGCCATGATTGGCTTTGTTTCTCCCTGCATTCCCAGATTCCATCCCTTTTAAAGCATTTGTCATGAGTCCACTTGACCTACAAACTGTCTTTTTAAATTGCTACATTCCACAAGTGCTTTGCCAACAGAGCCTGATTCATAATTGTTCCATGGAAATGTGTAGAAAGAGAGATACAATATAGGAAACAGATGGTGCATAGATGGAAATGATTGCAGGGTGAGGGAGGAATGGAGAAGGCATATGCAACAGCTTCCCGTGACAATGAAAATTTTCACAGTTTTGCCAAAGAAAACTGAATACAAAATCTTTCTTTACTTAAGAAGATGAGACGTGGAAAGAAATATTTATATTTGCACATTTTGATCAATGTGGCCACATATTTCATAGACTCATGTTCCCCTCTTGAACCCTGTCAATTATTTTAGCTAGATTGTATGCGACTCTGCAGAACTGATGCACAAAAACTTGAAGAGTGGGCCCGGTCTCAGACTTCCAGCTCATTAGTTGAGTTTCCATCCAAAGATGGAGAAGTTGAGGGTATAATGAAGGACATAGCCGAAAGAGCTGGAAATGGAAAATTCAGCTATAGCCGTTTTTTTGCTGTTGGCCTGTTTCGACTTCTTGAGTTGGCTAATGCATCCGAACCCACAATACTAGAGAAGGTTAGATCTCAATTCCTTTTTTATTAAGTGATATGTTTGTATGCTCATTGATTTCAAACATGGAAGGAGAGATGCTCAGCTATATTAGTTAATATGGCATTATTGATGATATGAAAGACCATTAAACAAGAAATTCATGGATTTCAACACCCTTTTACCTCCTGTATCGATTTAATTAGGCCCAATATTGTCCTCAACTAATACTTTACGTTAATCTTGGTTCAATCTCTAACAGCTTTGTGCAGCCTTGAACATCAACAAGAAAAATGTGGACCGTGACCTTGATGTATACCGCAACCTGCTCTCCAAATTGGTTCAAGCAAAAGAACTTCTAAGGGAATATGTGGATAGGTAAAAACTGTGAAAGTTCAAATTGTTTTCAGATGAGAAACCTAAACATAATTATTGAGATTGCAAACATCAGAACTGAGGGAAACAGTTTCTTATTCACTTCTTTTTTTCAGTACTGTCCTCGAGGGGTTGGGAAGTTTGGAAAAATACTTGTTTAAACCTACAAATTTCGGTCATTCTGTATCTTAAATGTCTTTTATCCCTTAACTGCTTCTGATTTCAGGGAGAAGAAGAAAGTGCAAGAAAGGTCGGGCTCACAGAAGGCCAATGAAGCTGTTGCAAAATGTTCGGGAGATTATCAGTATACAAGTCAATAACTGGCTACTCCACGATGCCATGTTGCTCCTTATTCAGGCTCCTAAATTTTCATCTTGAACTAGAGTTGGACTGTCCTTCGGAAGGCTCGTGATATGTTATGATCCACTAAACCTGCTTTCCATTCATAATGTTTGTATATTTGTTTTGAAAAAGTAACACTTCCGTTTTTACCTTCAAATGTAATTTAACTTGAAGAGATAAGTTCACTGGATAATGTTTCACCCTTGATATATAAATTTTGAATGTCATTCAAAAGTTTAGCAATATACAGTACTTTTTAAGTTACCACTCCAATAAGGGGAAAAGAATAGAAGCAAACTTACAAACGGCAATGCAAATCACAAACAGAACCAAATGCTTCAATGCTCAACTAAGATGAGAAATATCGACCTCGTCTGGGATCTTGAATGTATCAGCTGCACCAAACTTCCTGAATTCGGCCCCTTCATATACAGAGTCTTCTTCTTCATCTTCTTCATTGCTGTCCTCGTCCTCCTCGGCATGGCTGCTAGACTTCACAGGGTCATCAACTCCTTTAGCCCTGCAATCATGGGTGGCAAGCATGTTCACCCGACCGAGGTGAGAGATCTCTACTACTACAGTATCATCATCTACTGGTAGAGGCTGCTTCCAGGGCTCGCCATCAATCCTCATGTACGTGCAATCAGCTGCACCTTTGTGAAACTCGAAGCGGATACGGTGAGCCTATTACAAGAAGAGCAACATTATGCTTAAAGAAAAGGAGTAGCTTTCATAAGTGATTATGTTACTTATGCAACAAAGCTCTATAAATTATTGTCATGTAAGCATTTGATGAATGGTGTTGATTACGCTTCACCTACTAGATCATATCTTCTGCTAACCCTTAGCTCTATGTTTGTTCGTACAAGATTATCGTATTCCTTACCTGCGCCAGGCGAGTTCCATGGCCTTTTGGATGTAGCAAAACAAGCCCATGCCATGCATCTCTAAAGCCAACAACCTCAATAAGGCCATCATCTACATATGGTGGAGTCAAGTCTCTCTGTTTCAAGGCACAGCATTGGATTTGAAAGAACAATTTGCATCAGAGCATATTTATCAAATTTATACTATCAGATTGGCATGAAAACAGACAGATATGGCGATAAGGCATACGTCATGCTTTTTCCTTTGGTTTGGTGTTCCCCATGGGTTTAATCCACCAGAAAAGCTGGGCAAGTTGAGACAAAGGATGGATCTAATGCTGTATATGGAACAGAAGATGTGTCAGTGGGAATCACAGAAGCATAGTTCAGAGTTTTCACGAGACAAATAGACTGTTTAGACATATGCATATGAATGTCTTTTTCATTTTGCAAAAGACGTATTCAACCAAGAGAGAGGCAGCGATGTAAAAAAGATGCAATCTCATTATGCAAGCCAAAAGATTGACTCGTTCAATGGGGGAGACCAGTTGTGAAAGCAAATATCTATTTATGTACAAAAACAAGACGATGCTCACAGTCACATATTTGAGGGAAAAGCTCAGACTTACCTATGGGGTATATGAAGTTCCTTCCACTGACCATTATGTTTATTCATAATGCTCACCTTTGCAAGCTGAGCAATATTCCTGCATTAAGAATTTACAACTACTATCAAAATAACTACTCAAAGAAAAGGACTGAAAGGTTTATCAGGTGGAATATTACATCTACACTCATATCAACAAACAGAGCCTATATATTTGGATAAAACTATTCTCTTGCCATTCTCCTCGTTCATTATTTTTTCTCCTCGATTTCAAAATCATAGCACAAATGAAGCAAAAGAGAAGTAGAAGACTGCATGACATTACCTTTAAACTAGTATTTCATCAGAATATTGATTGACACACAAATTACATCGGGTATCAGTTTCCTGATATGTTATATAGTATAGTTCCACATCGGCTACATATAAGATTTTGAGTTTCCATACTAAAAGTCAATCTATTTGTTGAGTTTGTCCCTTGTCTTTATTTATAGCAATATTTTCTCTTTTGACTGATTTGAGACTATGCCATTTAGAACTCCCCCTTACATGCCAGCTTTTTTCTCTTTATGCTGATGGGCCCAGCACAAGGACCATATAACACTCCCTCACATATAGGTCTTTTACTCTATACATGGGCCTTTCAAATCTATAACAATCTATTTAATAACTGATATGAAAGAAGAGTAAGCAATGACACATTTCAACAATCAGGACTCAGGACCATATATTCTCTGCTTGAATTTCTCATATATATTAAAAGGAAATACATCAAAACCTAATGGACGGGCGACTTTGTATACTCACCTTGAAGAAGGATGAAAAAGAGAGGCAGCAAACCATCCTTGTGTACACCCAAGCTTTGCATAAGTACTCTGTGAATGAGTGTATGTGTCGGAGAGAGAGAGAGAGAGAGGAAAGTAATAAGTATCTTGCTTTCAGAACCTTAAGAGGATATGCACAAGCCAAACCCTTTTAACCACTAACAACTTCATTTATAAACAAAAGCAGTCCATGAAAAATGTAGATTTTAAAACATTTAATTAAATAAGTTTAGTGTATTTTCATAGCCAAAACTATATTTTATCAAACATATTGGAAGTGATAAAGAGGTTCATGGTAAAATTAAAATACAGTATGCCGGGCAAACAAGGATCTTTGGACTTCATGTGTGCCTTTTTCTTAAGAAAATGAAGGAAATAATTTCTTCATCCCACTTTCCTTTCCCTAAACTTTTCCACGATCCTGATGTATCCCGAACCCTTTGGATCGATCAAAAGCATAAGAACGCATGTATATGATCCAACCATTTCAAATATTGAGTAATGAAGTATCAAAAACATTTGAGGGGTCAAATAGAGGTCTGGAAGTTGTATACAAATGCACACCAAAATTGTTGGACTCCTAGGCATACAGATATAGAACTCAAGAACTGCCAAGAATGATGACCATGGAGGAGAGATGCACATTCCGGAATCTAAGTTTTAGCCACAACCTGAAATGCCAATAAATCCCTCTCTATACAGACCACATTATACATGTAAAAAAACATGATGACTACTTATGAATTCTCCATCTTCACTGGTCAACCTCCGATTGACCAAAATGAAATTCAGATGACAAATGCAGAATAGAATGAATATAAGAAAGTAGAGACCAAAGATCTCTAACTCAGACATATTAAGCGGATGAATTCTTCCCAGACCACATATCCACTCTTCACAAACTTTCTGTATTGATAGCAATTAGCAAAGTTATAAGTTGAATTGAAGTCCACGTCAAAGAAACACCTTAGGTTACACACCCACGTGTCAAATGCCATCCCACTGAATGAGACCCCCATACAAGTTTTAATTTTTATGCTTCATATCTAAAACAAGAGATATACAAATAATGCAATGTCCATAGTTTATTCATGCAACTTGTAACTTCTTAGCAAAGAAAGAAAACTGTGTGACCCTTCTACAATGGGATAAACTTAAATTATACCTGATTAAGTAACTGATTTTTGAATTTTTCAGGATGCAATTTCCTCTCCGAGTGAAATGCATAAGACACTTGAGCATCCATTCCTGTATAAGAAAAAATCGAAGTGGCTATCAACTCAAACCATGCTAAGGTAACACTTGATAGCAAAGCCGGAGTTCAAAATATCTTTTTTTAACTTAAGTAACAAAAACACCTATTGAGTTCCTCGCCTTGATTGCAAGATTCTTAGGTAGGGAAACAGAAAGATAGCTAGAAGAGATAATAGCAACCGCTTAGATATGACAGAATAAGAATACAACTATCTTCTTTTTGGTTGTTGCTATGAAGACATTGTAACATAGCTAAAGCTCAATAAGAGAGGGATGCTACTTACGTGGGTTATTCAAGAGCATTCCACATGGGCAATTATTGACAGAAGGGAGCATTCCAATTGATAAGTACACTATACTGCCACTCCTTATCAATTGCAATGTGATCCTAAAATGGCTTTGGAAATCAGAAAACATTTCTTAAGAGGATAACTATGCACCATATAGCTAATTAGCTATGCAAAGTGTTACTCCCTATGTCCCAAAATAAGTGTCTCGTTTCCTAAAATTGTTGTCTCACGATAAGCATACCATTTCTATTTTAGTTACTAAATTAGCCATGGATTAATAATAGTATCCCTCCATAAATTAGTTATAACAAGTTGAGAAGTGGAGGTATAACACTAAAATTGAATTTCTTACTTTTTGCAAATAGCCACTTTCTTGGAAAAGAACTTACCCATGCTGAAGTAGTTCCAAAATCCACCACGAAATGTGTGGTATCCTTCCTGTGGTAACCAAAGATTTTTCCATAAAAATCACAAAATGAAGCACAAATTTCCTAAGAGACAGCATAATATGAGCAGAACTGAAATTTCAAAAAGTTAATATTATACATATCTACATAAAGTATGGGAAATAGTATCCGAGAGTCAGAATAGAAATGTTTCAGTAGATCCTTGGGGTTTAGAACTAGTTGCATTTTGGAAATAAGAGTCATAGTTAGTAGAAACCAGCCTTTTCATTTTATATAAACATGTAGCTAGTACAAGAAGTGTACTGATATAATTTAAGTCTGCTAGAGGGCAGACCCTTCACCTATCAGCATTGTCTACGTATGTCAATTTTGAAGAAAAAAAGGCAATTTTGCAAAAGACAGCTGAGCCATATAGAGTTGCCACTCCCCACACTAATTTAGGCTTTGAGTTCAAAACTAACAAATATTCTTCGTATATGAATCTCAAACTGTGATAGAATAGAAATTTACTACCACTTCATGCTAATAGAAATTTACCATGTTCAGTTCATCTGAGGGAGAAACGCGCTGAAATGCATGTAGAGAATGTGGTAGCTCAAGAGGTGCAATGGGGTCACAGGAGCCTCCTTTCGGAACTTTCATCCTCATGAGAAGATGCCAACTGGAACATATATTGGCACCAAGTACGAAGTCGAAGACAATAAACAATCAAATTTGTGAGGGTTTTTCTTATCAATTTATCCTACACTAAAAACTAAATGATGAAGAATTTATATAAAAAAAACAGGACACTCAACAAGCAACATACGATAATTAAGATAGAATTATCTAAGCAGCGATTCCATGATATTCAAAAAATGAATTTGAAAAAACAAAAAAGTGAGATCATCAGCCATATTACTTGTCTATCTTCATCTGCTTTGCATTCAACACTTTATCCAAAAATGACTTCACAGACTGACGATCTGTCCCAGGATTTTTCTTTCCCTGTAAAACAGGAACAACATTTTACACAACTCACTTCAAAAGTTCCTGATACTGATTAGAAGTAATTCAAGGATATAGTAATCTGTAACAAGGAGACTGAGAAAATGTTGATAGGAATTTATTAGAGAAAAAGAAACTTCTTCACAAGATTTATATGGGAAGACAAACATGAAAAACAAGGAAATAAAATGGCACCACAGAAGTCCCAGAACTCAATGATATGAAAGCTAAATAAAAATGTCTTGCAAGTGGGAGAGTAAATCCATATAGTTAAGATTGCGAAAAGTGAAAACAAATAACTGAACAAAAGTTTACATTAGAAACGAATGCAAGAAAATTTTAGAAAGGCTTGCCAAATAGTGTCTCTTGTGTGCATCAGGGAAAGATAGCTCAAAATTTATAATTGGTTGGAGTTTATGTTTTCTTAAAAGTATGCCTGAGTGACGACAAAAATCATGAAAGACAATGCACTACCCAGCCGAATGCAAATGGAAGATTGTTTCCTGTCCCCAAGGGCACTGTAGCTATTGCAGGTGGCTGCGACAATTTGAGATCGCAAACAACTCCAAGAAGCCAGCCAGCTGTCCCATCACCACCTGCAACCTAGAGAGCCAACATGTCAAAAAATACACAAAAGGATAAATGTATATGAGGTCATTGCAAGCATATAACTAGCTCTATTCAACTCACAATTATTCTCAACCTCTCCTGAACCTCAATAGCAAATTGATCTCCATCAGCCTTGAGCTTCTCAAGATTGAGATAGATTCTTCTAAGCACTTTATCAGGCGTCTCTTCCCCCAGATCATAAACCTGAATATTAGTTTCATTATCAGAGTTGCACTTAGACGTCCCTAACTGCAACTTCGCAAGGTCGGTTCACCCAGATGGTGAATTCTTAACATATTTAACTCCATTTGCATTGGATTACCAATACCTGATATTCACTGAGAAGAGAACGATACGTTATGAGAAGATCCCCACCCAGCTGACCACCACTTTTTGAATTGACGAAAACTATGACTGGACATTTTGGTGCAACAGGACCTTTCACAACCTCAGATTCAGGCACAAGTACATAACTGGGGATGTGAAATTCCTTCAGGAACTGGGACTCATCACTCGATTCTGAATGAGAATCTGCCATTGATTGCAGCTGATAACTGCAAATTTATGAAATCACAACTGATGAACATCCCTAAGGAATAAGAATTATTACTTATATAAGAAAGTTGAAAATAGAATTGATAGTTGAGAGTGGGTAAACAATAGATCTGTCATCATAGGATAAACACACAATGCCAACTAAGTTGTGAGAGAGGGAACAAAAGAGTAACAAATGTCCATGTAATCATCCATTATTATCCCCTTGCATAAGGCAAACAAACTACACTGAATCTAACAATCAAAAGTTTTATCCTTCAAATGTTTGAATCATCAGATAAACTAAAAAAAAACAATAAAGCATCCAAGGGTGGATTCAGCACTCCTCGGCAGTGGGGGCACTATTTATGGGTCAAGTGATTTCCATAATTTTTTTAGCATTCTCCAATCCATTCAATCAATTTGTCAGGCAGAATGGATAGGCCGAAATGAATGAGAATTTTTTTTTCATTTAAACCTTCGGTTGACCTGATAGTTTTGCTTGACAAATTGATCGAGCGGTAACGTTGCACCTAGTAGACAAATCTATCAACTAGTTGTGGTGGTTATTTCGCAATCAGCTGCATGACCCTCTATGATTAAAAAAATCAATTTATGACTAAATTTTCTTCTAAATGACATTGGGTGAAAATGGTATTGTCTTAATAATCAAGATTCTACGTGGTATCATGTAATTTTATTCATGAATGTTATCTCACACAGTACACCATAAAAAGAATTGGTGGCACCTAAAAAATTTACTGAGGACACACTCAACATATCTTCAGCCAACTTCATAAATATCATAACAAAAAAGTTTGTTTTACTAAGTGACTGGGGGTACGTGACCCCTGTATCAAGCATGTAGATCCGTCCCTGCTTATATTTATATATAAGATAAGATGAGAAATCAACCTAAATTTTTATTCCTATAAAAAAATAACCTGAATCTGGATTTTTTTTTCCCAAATAACTTATCATGCATGGTCTGGCTGATATTGATTCAACGTCCCCTCAAAATAACAATATTGTCTATGACTTTCTTGTATATTCGGGCTCTAGCTTCGCTGGCATATCCGATTTTAATTTATTGATTAGGATATAACGTGATTAAAGTAAGGATTATAAATTTAATTATCTCAAATGATGAAATGATCATAACATGATTCATGATATTCGTTTCTCCAACACTTTTTTAGTTAGAATCAGATGCTTCTCCTCTGTATTATTAGATCTGATTGCTAACCACTAACCAATGTTTTTTATTCAGTTTTTAATTTTTAATTGTTTATACTTCCTCCGTCTCAGAATAAGTGTCTCATTTGAATATTTATAAAAATTAAAGATTTTCATTTTTGTGATCGACTTTCTATCGTTTGTCCCTCATGTATCATCATGCCTCTAATTTCACTCACTTAATAAAATGATACAATTGATAGTGCATAGTAAATTTACTAAAATAGTTGAGACACTTATTTTTTACAACTATTTTTAGAAATGAAGCACTCATTTTGAGACGGAGAGAGTATATAGTTTCTACGGATAATTGATTAGAAGCATCATGTTTGCTGGGGGTATGACAACAAATTAAAAATTCAAACAAATTTATATATGTAATGAAAATTATTTATGGTTTTAGGAGAAGACGAGGAAATGA
>JAYMSY010000234.1:0-13695 GCA_036897685.1 Monsonia emarginata | reverse complement strand
TTCACAAAATAGTCTACCCATAATTATCAAGTCTAGTCCAATAATCACACCATATTTTTTTCCAACAAAAAGTACAGCAGGGATGTCCAATACTTGAGCGATTGAAGAGGTCTGCCTTCAATTTCAAGCTTCCAGAGCAAAGACGCCAAAGAAAGTGACGCATTTTCAGGAATATATGAGACTTCCAACCTCTCCTCACCATCAGTACAAGGTCCATATGTTTGACACAACTTAGGTTTCCCGAGGCTCTAAGCTTTTCGTATGCAGGCCTGATAGCAAGACCAAATTAAAAAGCCACTACTTCAATCCAAGTTCCAAAAATTCCATCCCTTGGTTTGTTTCTCCATAACAGAATTCGTAGAATTTCTTTCGCATCCTCTTTACTGAATTCCGCAGCTATTAACTCATGATTCCAATCAATGAAGACTTCACTGACCTTGGAATATTCTTTCAACACAACAAGGCGAGATTGAACTCTCTCGCTTCCTTCGGCCCACAACCAAGTATCCTTATAAATACTAATCGTGTTTCCATCCCTCACCTTCCATCTTAATCCTTCTAAGACCATCTCATGGGCACCCTATATCGATCGCCAAGCAAAGCTCAAATGTGGTTCAAGGTTGCAATTGTGAACCCGATTTTCTTTGAAATATCCACTTTTACGAACTCTACTCAAAAGAGAGTCTGGATGCTCCACTAGCCTCCACAATTGCTTGGCTAAAATAGCATCATTAAACAAAGATATTTTCCAAAAACCCATACCTCCTTTGCTTTTCGGATAATAGAGAGCTTCCCATGCCTTCCAATACGTACCTCTACGGTCTTGTGAAACACTCCACCAAAACAGTTTAATTAAGGTCTTAATTTTTTCAATTATCGCTAGTGGGATTTTGAAGCTAGACATGACAAAAGTTAGAGTCGCTTGGAGCACGAATTTGATGAGAATTTCCCTATCGGCCTTAGATAAGAAATGCTTGCTCCAGGACCCAATCTTTTTGCGAACCCAGTCAACGAGAAAAGAAAACACTTCTCGCTTCGAACTCGAAACAATTGATGGAAGGCCCAAATATTTCATAGGAGACGAGACTTGGCGTACTCCCAATCTATTAGCAATCTGTTTTGCCAATTCCTCTGGGACCCCCGACAAAAGGTTACTTGGGTTTTTCTAAGGTTCACACCTTGCCCAGAGGCCTTTTCATAGCACTTCATGAAGACGATTTGTGGATGGAGATGGGAGTCATTTGGCTTGATGGATGAGAGAAATATGATTGATGCTTCTCCCAAGCCTGTGGCTCTCATTCTCTAGTTGCCCTCTTCTTGCATTCTTAGCTCAATTTTTTAGTGCTACCTTTTTATTCTTGGCAGAGGAGATGATCAGCTTAAAAAGAGCTTCTCCTGATAAAAGACCTGATATTCTCGTAACAACTCTTGCTCCACACTCTGGATGATCCTATCAAGCGGCCACCTGGACCTAAGGGTACCTGAATCATAGTCACCGCATTAGCGGAAGAAAACTCATCAACAACATGTGAAGTTTTTACCTTGCTTTATAAGCTTTCGTTGGAGTTGAGTGAATATTGATTATATCACTTCCACTTTACCTTGGTTTGTTTTGCAAAAGAGCATACTATCATTTGCAAAGAAAAGATGTGTGACAGTCAGACTATTACATTTATTTTAAAATGACTTATTTTGAAACAACTATTTTTATAAATGACACACTTATTTTGGAACGGAAGTAGTATTAAATTTCTAAATAAATTATATTGACATAAAAACTTTGAAGGGTTTCAACTATACTACATACCATTCCATCCCTTTTTGTTTGTGTCCCATTTGACTTAGTAAAATTATGTTTAGCTTACAATTCATCCTTAAAGCAATAAAAAAAAGTGTTGTTGAGTTTAAGGGCAATAGTGGAAAATTACTAAGTATCCAATACCAAAATTGGAAAATGGGACAAAGTTTGGGTACTTTTTTTTAGGAGGGTACACAACAAAATGCGAAATCAAGTTATTGATATTCGATCCAAATAAGTTTTAAGTTTAGTACCAACCGAAATTTGAATACTGAAAATTTAATCAAGCCCGAAACTCAGAAGAAATCTATATTTAGATCCAATGTGGGTCTGTACTTATTCAACCTAGTCAACTTTTCCCGTCCAGACTAAGTTACTAATTATGCAGCACGACACCGAATTCATAAAGAACATAAAACATTGTTCATCACTGTGTTCCAATATCCAATCCTCGACATTCAAACAGACTTATTGAGGTCTAATACAGTTACAATCTTCACATAGGAAAAGTGACCGTTAACTAAGCTTGCTTCTACCTCAAGAAATTGAACCAAATGGACCGTCTCCTATCTAATTTATCATTTCCCACAATAATTACGAGTGACACCAAAAGTGAAATTGAATTTAAATTTCTAGTGTACTATATCATTTCTTCAACCTAAAGCTATGGCTATACAGATTACAATTTGGAGTAGAGTACAGTAAGTTTTACATTACAACCAGGACGCATCTTCTTTATACAAGTTTAAAATGAGTTACTATAGTTTCATTTACAAGGACTTGCCTAAACTGAATTTTCAATAGGCGTATATCCTGTGATTTACTGTGACTGAGGTTGTCATTCTACAAGTTTAAACTATTTCTGCACTACCGTTTTCGGGCAAAATTACGCAGTTAGAGAATCCGGAAGAGTAGGAGAGCGGGATCCCATAACCTTACCGCCGACATCTGGGAAGGTCTCTTGTCCTGGTATGGGGCTGATCCTTCCGGAGAAATCCACCTGGAGAGGGTACCTGAGGAGATGGCCCTGCAATGGTATAAAATTGTCCCTTGTGTACCTTCTCCAGTTCTCGTCAGCGATCTTGTTTACACTCAACAGGCACACCATACTTTCAGGCTGCTTGAATCTGCTGTCTATAGTTCCCAAGTGCTCTGCCCACAACGACATTCTATACCCGTGTACCTGCACATTCATCTTCAGTCATGGGACGAGGAACCAAATGCAACACAAGGTGCAAGCGTTTATAATAATGGGTTTGCGTAAGCATTGGAATCAAGTGTTATTTGTGTATGAATCCCAAAACTGTAAATCAAGATATGGAGGGCGTCAGGAAACTGAAACGTTGATGGGTGAGGATACAGACCTGGCCACGTGGATGCGTTTTCCTCTTTCCCCATGTATAGTGGGGCTGATACGCACCCATGGCTATCTCGGTGTCTCTCGAACCATCCATTGATCTTTGGTTGATATTTGCAGATCCCAATAACGCGTACTCGTCATCTACTATCATTCCCTTGGCATGAACATAGATCATAAATCGTCGGAACTTGTATGATGTTGAAACCTGAAATTAACATTCATTTTGTCAATCTTATATTCACCTTCTTAAAAGTTAATTCCATCTCATCATAGAATATAAAAAATATAATTACGAAAACTTTTGTATTACTAGTGTGAAATGCTTATGGTTTTCTCTTTCGTATATATCAATACGCCAAATAATATGAAGTTGTGCTTTAAGACCAAAGAAATTCGCTTCAAATGGAAATGCACACCTTCATTATAAAAGCAAAAGAAATTGGCAATAATAATAATTACCACTTCAGGCTGATGACTTGTACTGGCTGTCGAATGGCACTTCTCTTTTGGCAATTGCTCTCGATTACCAAGACAGTAGAAATTCAAATAGTCTTGCGGATGTACATTAGCAAGTTTCATGGTTCTCAACTCTGCAGCTATAGCTTCATACATCATTTGCATCGTTTGTGCCTGCAAAACAAAAGCCGGGGAACTTTATGTTTATTATATTCTACCGATAAAATTGATCAGCAAATAAAACTTATGTGTTCTTAGAGAAATAAACAACAGATAATCACCATAGAAGAACATATTCCATTACTTATACAATCCGTTCCTAATTAAAATGATAGTATCTCTCTCCAATTCAGAATCAGCAGCGTATGTAGCAATGAGTTTTTCACAGAGATGCAGATCAGTTTTTGCACCAAAATTGCCTATATTATTGAGCATAAGTGCAAACAATATATCCTTTTTTCCTCACTTCTTCAGGATGATAAGAAAACAGGCTTCACGTAATAAATACTCCCTCCGTTCCAAAATAAGTGTCTCATTTGACTATTTGCAAAAATTAAGGATTCACATGTGTCTGACTTTCCATCCTCTACCCCTCATGTACCACCATCCGTTTTGAAGGGATACAACGGACAATTCATGCTAAACTTACTGCCTAAAATAGAAACGAGACACTTATTTTGAAACAACTATTTTTAGAAATGGGACATTTATTTTGTAACGGAGGGAGTAAATAAATTGGACCTGCTAGAGAGATCAAGAATTTGCACTCAACATTACCTGCCAAAAGAGAATTTCTTGTACAGCAACAGAAGAGGGGACACCCTCAGGCCACAATGGAATGACGATGTAGACAGCAAATCTCTCATTTGCTCTTATCTTACTAGTGATCTTCAATGCTATCTCCATAGGAATGAGATTGTTGGCACCTAATCATGCCGCAATAAAAGATATTAATTTATTTTTAATAAACAATAGAAAGCAAAAGTTTATATATTGATTGCTTTCAGAAAAATGCACGCACCAAATGTTGAATATACAGTTTGATTGGCAAAAGAGGAGTATCTATAATGCAAAACTAGAAGAAAGTATTTGCCAAAAAAATGCAAAAACCTGTTTCTTTGTAGGATGGCCACGCATATGAAGATCCAACAAAGAACTGATTCTCAATGTATATGAAACGTTGTGCAGATCTGATTGCCTGGATGTATGCAGTTTGAATGCTGCTGTCTATCACCAAATTTTTTGCACAGACAAGATTCTGAAGTGAAAGCAATTGAAACAATTGCTAGTAAGCAACAAAATTTCAAATTTTGTCTAGGCTATATTGATTATGATTTGAATATAGTAGTTAAACGAAGAACAGAACCTGAGCTTCAGCTGCATAAACATCTTTTGGAAACCCTTTTATAGATCCTGAATCTATAGATCGAAAAACCTGTCAATTAAGAAAAGCCATATTAGACTAAAAAGTGCCAAGCAAAATAAACCAAAGTGTATCAGCTCTGTTTAGGGGAATGCGTACTAATGAACCTGAACACGCCAGTTTTGAGGATCATTTTCTCCGGAAACATACAGTGCAGGATCATCAATCGGTAATGATGGGGAAGGACTAAGTATCCATGATATACGTTCTACCTTTAATAGTGAATCATCATGCCAATGAGTTACTCTTTTGAAAGATCGTCCGAGCTCTTTCCATTTTGCAGCTTTTCTCCAGCGCTGTTCAAAGTTTGTGAGAATATCATATGCAGCGGGCCCTTCAACTTTGCAGTGCATATCATGCCACGGTTGCCTGGGTCCTTTGGCTCCCACCTAAGTTAAGTACACAAAAAACAGGAGACAATTAAGCTGGCAAAAAAGCTACCCATTTCAAAGTAGTATGCCAGAACACTTCAATCGACAATGTCATTTACATATAGCCAATATTAGGAAGAAACAAAACGTGCTAATCTTATAGTTGCTTCAAAGATATATACCTGGTTTGAAATGGATACAAACGATCCATATATGTAGATGGAATTACCTATGCGAATGTAATTAGTGAACACTTGAATCCACAACCTTAAACAACACCGAGTGGGGAAAACCCCCACTTGCATTCGTGTTTCACATTATTATTAAAACAGAATAATAAGTACTAGAAACATAGAACCAGGATATATTTAAGAATTCAATGCTTAAAGTGGGGAATTAGAAATTGCGAGGTTTAAGGAATGAAACCCCCCAAGTACTCACCGGAAATGTTGGATTATGATAATCATCATGAAAGACAGTGTTGAGATCACTAAAAAGTCGATGCTCAGGAGTGTCGTAGCGACCATCACAAAGGTCAAGACCTCCAATAAATGCAGTTATTTTCCGAGTACTTGCAGAAGCCGCTGTATCCACAATCACAGATTTCTGATGATGACTAAAGAGGGTCCCAACAACCTGAAATCAAATGACAAGAGCAAGAGGTTCTATGTATCAGGAAATAGTATTATGAAGAGTGAAGAGACACGTTGACAGATTTACACGCTAGAAACTAGCAAGATCATCATTCGATGTTTGCCCAAACGAAAGAATAAAAATTGTTTCCAAATACATTAAACTATGTGTTATTCACTGGCCATGCCATCAAAGATATCAAAGCAATGGAAAGCACAACCATTCCCTCAAAAAGCATTATATATCCGTAGATCAAGAAACTAAACTCAATGAGATACTTCCCATTTTGCAATAGTATACCACCCTCCGTCTCAATATAAAATGTCATATTTGCTCCTTAACAAAAAATCAGAATTAAGGGAGTTACTAGTTAGTGCTTCAACTTCTCTCCATACCCTCATTTCCTTGTAGTGACTAACTTCCTACCAAGGAAAGTGGACACCCATTTTGAGACGGAGGGAGTTATAATCATTTCAGCAACTATAAACTACAGGACATGTCAAATTCTTATGAGTTCGTTAGTAAGTGATGACAACTTCAGGTCAACAGTACTGTCAAAACTGTCATTCTTCAAGATCCCGATGAATTTCGGATCAAAGATCCAAATTGTATTCATATAGCAACTTGGTCTAGTAATGCATAGATTAGTTACTCAACATTAGCCTTGATTAACTTGATTGTTGATTTTGTGGCAGAAATCTCTGTGGAGGCGGCAATGCGAAGGCAATCAACTTTTGTCAAGTTTCACACGACAAATCCTTTTCTCAAGAATGATTTTATCATATGGGTGGTAGGTTTACGACTTATTTTCTTGCTTTAGCTGCACTGAAATCTTAGTTCCATTAAGTTGCAAATATCACTTGCACTGTTTACTTCCTTCAAGCTTCAACTTCTTATTTCATATGGCTTTATCAGTTTACTCTTGAAAAGTTTAAGAAACTCAGACAAAGCCCTTTATATGTAGTGTAGATATATTGATGACTTTTCTTTATAGGTATTTTCGAAACTTCTCTTTTATTTAACGTTCCAAGTCCCACATGATTTAATCTATTTATTGAGACATTTTGAATTTCATTAGTTCAAGTTACACAGACATGTAATATTAGTTTTGTTATTTCTTTTTGAAGTCTATTTATCTCTTCGCTAGTACTAGTTTCAATTAACATTTGAGGTTTCTGCTTTTCAATTTGCAGACTTGTTTCTTCCGGCAATTTGGGCGATCAGTAGTACGTGCTGACTATCTTACACTCCGTAAGGGCTTCATCACGGTATGTAATATTCTCATGCCTTTGAAATTCACTGAACATTGTCACCTTAAATATTATTCAGAGGTAGCATCTAAGGCACGCGGGGATTGGTATCCAGGCTTTAAAGATAGTTTTGGTCTCGATCTTAAATCTTAATTATTAGCGTGGTAAATTATTGACATTATCAACTTGTGCTGGGTTCCAAGGTGCTAATTATCTCTATGGACATTTTGAAGATCCATTGACGTTGTGATGATTATTTAAGCTACACTGTCTTCCCATTTTCTTGCAGAATCACAACCTCTCATCAAAATATGATTTCCATGGCTATATGATTCGCTCTATGGAAGAAGAATTTCAAAGGATAGTTGGTATGAGGTAAGCAATGTACTTCAAAGCTCGAACTAGTTTGTTGTTGCATTCATGCTGTTCAATGTGAAAGGTATGCGCGTAATGGGAAATGACACTGTATTTGTTATGATTGGTCTCGTGATTTCATTTGATCAACAATCCACTGATTTGTTCCTCGTCGCAGGGTCTAATCTCTATTTCTGGATAGCCATCATTCCTATTACCGTAAGTATTCTCTCCAATCAGTTCTCACTTTTCCCTTACGATATGAATTTATTGTTTGGAGAAGCAATAAATATATGAATTTAACATTTGGTGTTTGTTTGTTACTATGTTTTTCTTTATTTGTATGCAGCTTGTTCTTCTAGTGGGCACAAAGCTGCAACACATCATTGCAACTTTGGTGTTGGAAAACGCCAGCATAACTTGTTTCTTCTCGGAAACAAAGCTGAGGCCTCGGGATGACCTTTTCTGGTTGAAGAAGCCGGAACTATTGCTGTTCTTGATCCATTTTATTCTGTTCCAGGTTTGCAGCGTTTTGATATTGCTCAAAGTCCTTTTATTCATTTCGTAAATGCTATTCATGAAAACATTTATTTGCTTGTTCGTTTATACGGTTTTTCTTTTGTAGAATGCTTTTGAATTGGCTTCATTCTTCTGGTTTTGGTGCTGGTTGTTTTATGTTATACTGCAGGTTCTTCACAATCAGGAAGAAATAGATATTCCTTCTTTTATCAGCAAAAAAGTAGCAATTTAGATGATCAACATTTATCAGCAATATGTTTTGAAGTCAAATATCAAATATTATGTTGAACTGAATGTTATATTGTGATGGTTTTTAATAAAATTTGAAATTTTATTTTAATGGATGTAATGGTTGTTATGGATGTATTTTCCTTTATTTTTTCTATAGGCAGTCTTGATTATAATGTAGTGTTTGTTGGGTAATTATTGAATGGGCCAGCAAATTATCTGTTGGGCAGTTCTAGAATGGGCCAGGAATTGGTGACGGTTATAAAACCCCCAGCAAATAACCCAGCTGGCCACTGGCGGTTTTCCAAAAGTCAAGAATGGGTTGAGTAATTGCTGACGGTTTTTGAACTGTAGGGAAAAGGGGTAAAGTACCTCATAAAATGGGCTCACAACTGCAGGTAAAATGGGCTTGCCTGCGGTAATATAAGCGTCAGCAAATAGTTCTAAAACCGCCAGCAAAAGTTTACTGACGCTGGCAGTCCAGGCGGTCGAATAAACCGCCAGCAAAAAATTTCCCTGCGATTTGGATATATTTCCCTGCGGTTTCAAACCGCAAGCAAAACTCAATTATGTTGTAGGGTCCCTAAAGCTCGTTATGATTGGATGCACTTACAGTTTCAAGATTTTAAAACCGTAAGTGAATATAATTCAGCGGTTTTCAAAATAAGTTCCCAATTGAAACTATGTGGGGAGAAAATAACTGATGGGGACTTATTAGAAAAAACTCTTTCGACTTTTCATGCCTCGAATATGTTGTTACAACAACAATATCGCGAAAAGGGTTTTAAGAAATACTCTGAATTAATCTCATGCCTTCTTGTGGCTGAGCAAAATAATGAGCTACTAATGAAAAATCATGAAGCCCGACCCACTGGCTCTGCTCCATTCTCTGAGGCGAATGTGAACGCAGTTATTCATAATAGGTCTGAAACAAGACAAGATAACTATCGAGGCCGAGGCCGAGGTCGTGGCCGAGGCCGAGGTCGTGGTCGTGGTCGTAGTCGTGGTCATGGTCATGGCACTTTCAAACAAGTGAGCAATAAGGGCTCTCATTCCACACCGATCAAGAATACAAATTTCTGTCACCGATGTGGCATGAAAAATCATTGGGCTAAAGTTTGCCGCACAGCAGAGCATCTAGTCAAACTTTATCAAGCTTCAATAAAAGGGAAGCAAAACAATGCAGAAGCAAACATGACTCTACACATGAATGATGGTGATCTTGAGGAAAATCTTCCATACAAACACAATAATGTTGAGGCAAACATGGCCTACAATGATGATGACTTCAAAGGCCTTACTGATATCACACATTTGGATGTTGAAGACTTCTGCTAAACATCATCATCATCATCATCATCTCTTTTGGAATAGTTGATATTATGTTATTTCTATTTTTGGAATAGTTGATATTATGAGTTAGTACCATATTATGATAAATTAGTTATGTTGTTTTCATTTTCAATATAGTTAAATTTTGTTTTTCGTTCTGCATTTTTTTCATACTTCCTAAAATAATATATGCTTATTTATTTCAATGAAGAGTATGGAAATCGATAAATCTTCTCATGGAAGCAAAGGAGATACTTGTCTCGTGGATAGTGCAACGACACACACCATACTTAAAGAAAAAAAATATTTTACTCATTTAATAATAAAGGATGCCAATGTCCATACCATATCGGGTAGTACAAAATTAATTGAAGGCCATGGAAAGGCCATTCTATCTCTACCCGGAGGAACAAAATTCATTATAAGAGAGGCACTATTTTGTTCTAAGTCTCATAGAAACTTATTAAGTTTCAAAGACATTCGCCAAAATGGCTATCACATTGAGACTAATAATGATGGCAAGATAGAATATCTTTGCATCACTACAACAATATCGGGTAAGAAGTGCTACTTAGAAAAACTTCCCGCTTATTCCTCCGGGCTATACTACACAAATATAAGCATGGTTGAGTCACATGCTATAGTAAACTATAAGCGTACTAACCCGAATACATTCATAATTTGGCATGACCGGTTAGGCCATCCCGGCTCAAACATGATGCGAAAAATTATTGAGAATTCACATGGGCATCCATTGAAGAATCAAAAGATCTTTCAATTTAAAGAATTCTCATGTGTTGCTTGTTCTCAAGGCAAGTTAATCATTAGAGCATCACCAGCAAAAGTTGGGATTGAATCTCCTAAGTTTTTGGAACGTATACAGGGTGACGTATGTGGGCCTATCCACCCATCATGTGGACCATTTAGATATTTTATGGTGTTGATAGATGCATCTACAAGATGGTCACATGTGTGCTTATTGTCAACACGCAATCTGGCCTTTGCTAGATTACTAGCTCAAATAATCAGATTAAGAGCACAATTTCCAGATTATCCATTAAAGACAATTCGTCTTGATAATGCTGGTGAATTTACTTCCCAAGCCTTTAATGATTACTGCATGGCAACTGGAATAACAGTTGAAGAACCTGTTGCTCATGTGCATACACAAAATGGTCTAGCGGAATCATTTATTAAACGCCTCCAATTAATAGCAAGACCATTACTTATGAGAACGAGACTTCCAGTCTCAGCCTGGGGGCATGCTATTTTGCATGCAGCAACACTTGTGCGCATCAGGCCAACAAGTTATCATATTTTTTCCCCTTTACAATTGGCTTTTGGTCAGGAGCCCAATATTTCTCATCTTAGAATTTTTGGTTGTGCGGTATATGTCCCTATTTCTCCACCACAACGCACAAAGATGGGTCCCCAAAGAAGATTAGGAATATATGTTGGGTATGAGTCTCCTTCGATAATCAAATATCTCGAACCAATGACTGGGGACCTATTCACAGCAAGATTTGCTGATTGTCATTTTGATGAGACAAATTTTCCAACATTAGGGGGAGAAAATAAAAAGTTGGAAAAAGATATTGATTGGCATGTATTATCATTACTACATTTAGATCCTCGCACAAATCAATGTGAATCAGAAGTTCAAAAGATAATTCATTTGCAAAATATTGCCAATCAGCTGCCAGACTCTTTTGCTGACCCTAAAAGAATTACTAAGTCTCATATTCCTGCTGAAAATGCTCCAATGAGAATCGATGTCCAAGCAGGACAACCTAGTGCAAATGAATCAAAACCACGGATAAAGCGTGGCAGACCAATTGGTTCCAAGGATAAAAATCCTCGAAAGAAGAAAGGAGCAAATAATGAAAATGGCCAAAATATGGAGGATGACGTAACTAATCATGAACCCACAGAAGTGGTTCAGGTACCTGAAAATAATGATGAAGAGATCTCGATAAGTTATGTCAACAATAAAAAGAGATGGAACCGAAAGAATATAGTTGTCGACAACGTATTTGCATATAATGTTGCAATTACAATTATAGAACAAGAAGAGGATCTTGAGCCAAACTCTGTTGAAGAATGTAAAAAAAGACATGATTGGCTAAAATGGAAAGACGCAATTCAAGCAGAATTAACTTCACTAGAAAAACGTGAAGTTTTTGGACCTATAGTCCAAACACCTGAAGGTGTAAAGCCAGTTGGATATAGATGGGTCTTTGTGCGAAAAAGAAATGAGAAAAATGAAGTTGTAAGATATAAAGCACGACTCGTAGCACAAGGTTTTTCCCAAAGACCTGGCATTGATTTTGATGAAACATATTCTCCAGTGGTGGATGCAATAACCTTCAGGTATCTCATCAGTCTGGCAGTACGAGAAAATCTTACCTTGCGTCTAATGGATGTGGTAACAGCCTATCTATATGGCTCGTTGGATAGTGAAATATACATGAAAATTCCCGAAGGATTTAAAATGAAAGCATGCACAATTTCCCGGGAACGTTGTTCAATAAGATTAAACAAATCCCTATATGGATTGAAACAGTCAGGGCGTATGTGGTACAATTGCCTAACTGAGTACTTGTCAAAAGAAGGGTACAAAAATGACCCGATTTGTCCATGTGTATTCATAAAAAGATCCGGATCAAAATTTGTAATAATCGCTGTGTATGTGGATGATCTGAATATTATTGGAACTCCCGAGGAACTTCAAAATGCAGTTGATTATTTAAAGAAAGAATTTGAGATGAAAGATCTCGGAAAAACCAAATTTTGCCTTGGCTTACAAATCGAACACTTAAACGATGGAATTCTTATCCATCAATCATCTTATATAGAGAAGGTATTGAAGCGATTTTACATGGATAAGGCACATCCATTGAGTACCCCAATGGTTGTGAGATCGCTAGATGTGAATAAAGACCCATTCCGCCCTCATGAGGATGAGGAGGAACTCCTTGGTCCAGAAGTACCATATCTCAGTGCAATAGGGGCACTAATGTATTTAGCTAACAACACTCGACCAGATATAGCTTTTGCTGTAAGTTTGTTAGCAAGATTTAGTTCATCACCTACAAGGAGACACTGGAATGGGATAAAACATATATTACGATATCTCCGAGGAACGATCGATATGGGATTGTTTTATGCAAAAGAATCAAAATCCCAATTAGTTGGTTATGCAGATGCTGGATACATATCGGATCCACATAGGGGTCGGTCCCAGACGGGATACTTATTTACATGTGGTGGTACAGCCATATCATGGCGTTCAACAAAGCAGACATTAGCAGCTGCATCTTCAAATCATGCAGAAATAATTGCAATGCATGAAGCAAGTCGAGAATGTGTATGGTTACGCCTGATGACTCAACATATTCAAAAGATGTGTAACTTGTCTTTAAAGGAAAATATGCCAACCACATTGTATGAGGATAATACAGCTTGCATAGCTCAACTTAAAGAAGGATATATCAAAGGAGACAGAACAAAACATATTTCACCTAAATTATTTTTCACACATGATCTCCAAAAGAAAGGTGAAATAGATATCCAACAGATTCGGTCAAGTGATAACTTAGCGGATTTGTTCACAAAGGCGTTACCCACAACTACATTTGAAAAATTAGTTCATGGGATCGGTATGCGTCGTCTTAAGGATTTAAAATGACATGATCATCAAGGGGAGACTGTACTCTTTTCCTTAACCATGGTTTTGTCCCACTGGGTTTTCCTGGTCAAGGTTTTTAACGAGGCAGCTTGATGAGATAATCATACATATGTGTACTCTTTTCTTTTATCAAGTTTTATCCCACAGGGTTTTCTTGATAAAAGTTTTTAACGAGGCACATAGTTTAATGGACATCCAAGGGGGAGTGTTATGAAATAATTAATTAGTGGATGTCCATATGATTCCCCTAAAGCCCATTACATGGAGAACCCATTTGGAGAGC
>JAYMSY010000233.1:0-13698 GCA_036897685.1 Monsonia emarginata | reverse complement strand
TGTACCATCATACGTCCAATTTAACTCACTTAATAAAGGAATACAATTGGTAATACATGTTAAAATTTACTACCCAAAATAAAAATGTGACTTATTTTGGGACGGAGGGAGTAATTAAAAACGTTTAATCCATAGAAAAATGATCTCAATAATATATTCTGTTCAACTAGTATAATACTTCGTTCGTTTCAAAATAAGTGTCTCATTTTTTAAAATAATTGTTTCAAAATAAGTGTCCAATTTCTATTTTAAGCAGCAATTTTATCACGGATTACCAATTGTATCCCTTCATGTGTGGGTAAAATTGGAGGGATGGTGGTAGACAAAGGGTATAGGTGAAAAAGTCAAACACAAAAGTTAGAAGAATACTTAAGTTTTACAAATAGTCAAATTAGACGGAAAGTGTTGGATGGACCAAAAATCATAATGATACAATGGAAATTTGAAGAGAATTCAACTCTTATTTATAGGAATGTTAATGGAGTAAATTATTAACCAACCAAACAAAACAAATCAATAAAAGTCAAAACTACCTTGTACTTCCACTTTCCTAGTCTCTCCGTTTTAAAATAAGTGTCTTATTTCTAAAAAATAGTTGTTTCAAAATAAGTGTCTTATTTTTCTATTTTATCTAGTAAGTTTACCATGGATTACCAATTGTATCACTTTATAAGAGAGTTAAATTGGAGGCATGGACCGACAAAGTTTGACGCAGTTGATTGATAGTTGTGTCCCTTAAGCATGATGTCCAAGGTTCGAATCTAGCCTTGTGTATGGACAAAAATTTTATTAGAAAATGCGAAGCTCATTTTGGCGATCACTAAGTATTGAACGAGGATTAGTCAAAGGTGTCAAACTGCAAATTAAAGTACGGTTGTGCTCTAGAACCTCGTGGTCAATACCAAAAGAATTCGAGGTATAGTGATAGATAAGGGACAAAAGAGAAAAAATCAAACCACAAAAAAAATGAGAAGAAGGACATAATACAAACTAGAATTGGAGGTGCAAAAAAAATAATATGGTTGATGTAATAGATACAAATCTATCAAGTTTGCTCATGAAATTGGCCTTGTGGGTAGGTGCATTAAAGAGCACAAGTATGAATAATGTTGTTGTGAGAGTGTAATTAATCTATGAAAAACAATGTAGGGTCAAGGAAAAAGGACCAAGAGATTTGGATTCCACACCACACAGCCCACCAACCCCCAAACCAAAATTTAGGGGGTGTTTGGAATAGATTATAATCTGGTCAAACTATATTTTAATGTCTAAAATTTTCAATTAAGTGTTTGGCAATGTTAAAAATAGATTTTAATCATCAGATTATAATTTAGAAATAATCTAAAAATAAGAAACTGAGTATCCTTAATTTCTGATTTTGATGATTATAATCTGAAAAAAAAGAAGTTTGTTTGACCAATAAAAATATCATACTACCTTTAATATTTAATTGTATTGGTTTATTATAGAATTGATTAAAAGTTGTATTTTACCAAACACTTAGCTAATTCTCTTGGAAATACATTATAATCTATTTTGAAAAAATTAATCCGAACACCCTGGAACTCACAAAAATTTCAATCACTATTTGGTAACAGGAAAAGAAGAAACGCAGAAACAAATCTTGGTTGTGAAATAGAATAGTTGGAGTGGAAGCATGATGAAAACATTTCATCTCATCCTAACAGAACCATTCGTGCACGAAGACGGGACCAGGAGAGTTTAGGAGGATCATTATCACCGCAATAAACAAGTGAGGCTGACTGATTTATATTGTAACATAAGGAAATTGAAGAAAAGTCTCATTGTTTCCAACAAAATCATTATTAGGAGGAAAAATAGTCAAGGCTGATAAACCTCTGGAAGCTGAAGACCCACACTTGCAGCGGATTTGCCAATTACTCTTTTCATTTCATCAGACCTATCAACGGCAATATTGTAGGAGAAAAGCAAGTCCTGCAGAATTGCAACAAATTACAATAGAGAGATGTAAATGCATAATGTATTTTGCCCGGCCCCTGTTGTTGAGATCCTTGCAAGTAGCTAGCTATACTATACATTCTATGAATGTATTATAGAATGAATGAGAAGGAAGATTTGAGTTTGGTTGTTACAAATTGAGAGAGCAGAGCAGAGCAGTACCTTGTGATGGTGTACACTGTTAAGAAGGAAAATATAGTCATGAGCAAGCTGAATGGAAGAGACGTTGGCATTCTTTCTAAACTCTTGAGTTAGGTATTCCCTGAAATGCTTCTTATGTTCTTCCTTGCCTATGTGCTTTGTGACAGCTTTCAGAAGTTGCCGGTACACCCTTAGCCTTGCACTTGCACTTGGAACTGCCATTTCGCAAATTTCCTTTCCTTTCCTTTCTGCTTCCAGTCACAACAATCATCAGGATTTAAATAAATGGAATTCTACTCCTAATAGTAATGATCATAATCCAATTATCTCTTTCAGTTCAGTTCAGTTCAGGAATAGCAAATTTAGCTTCCATCTATTCTTGACTTTGACTTATCCAAATCAACACTACAGTTGGCTTGATGAATAATAATTTAAACTAAAACAATCACCTTGAACAACAACACCCAATTTGTTTACTTTTAGCATTGCTATTTGCTATTTGCTATTTGCTATTGCTGGTAGAGAATAGAATTCACGCCAAACAAACAAGCAATCAAATGCGAAGAAGCGGAACGACGTAGTTGACGTTGATGTTAATGAGAGAGGTGTACCTGCGTCGGAGGCGGAAGGAGCAGCAGCGTCGGTGAGATGAGAGAAAGGAGTTAGGTTATGTTATGTTAGGTTAGGCCGGGAATGAATGAATATGGGGAATAATGGGCCCTAAACGGCGTAGTATTGACTCTCTCTCTCTCATCTTTTTACTAATCGTAGTATTTTTATTTTATTTTACGGAGTAACTCTCTCTCGTAATGCCAGGCAAAACCTGTATTCTATTCTTACCTCTTCCCTTCCTTCAATTTGGCCTCAACTCAACAGAAGCACAAACAAGATCTCCTACGACACAATCTTAGAATTGCAATTGCAATTGGAAGATGTGGCGAGAGAGGGCCAGAAAAGCCAGAGCATCGCTACCTCCAGTCCAGGAGGTTGGTTCCTTCGTTCCCATCATTTAATTTATGTTTGTTTGGTTGCCGGGAAAGGGGAAAAGGAGGAATTTTATAGTTTTTATTTCCAGCTATGGCTTGCTCTTAGTTTTAATTTTCGGTCCATAGTTTGGTTCAAAAAGGTCTGTTGAATGTTGATACAATTGCTGCAGAACATTGATAAAATAGAGAAAGTTGTAAAGGAGGGTAATTACTATGGAGCTCAGCAGATGTACAAGTCCATCACTGCAAGGTATGTATTTTCATATGTTTTCTCCACAATACAGTACAATATGACTTCAACTAAATGCTCATCACTGCTTTTCATCAAGGAAGGATTAATTACTCTCATGGCGGGCAGATTTATATCAATTCTCCTTCAATGTTTTTCCTTTAATCTCTTCGTCTCAATTTTTTTAGACTTCAATTTGGTTGTCTACTGACAAAACTAGTATGGTTCATAATAGATACATACTCGCTGAGAGATATTCTGAGGCATTAGAGATCATTGAGGCAGGAGCGTGCATACAGTTGAAAAACGGGCAGGTTATAACTCTTTCTATTCCATTTCCCTAAGTTTTGCTAATTGTTATGCATGACTTTTGTTCCTAACATTATGTGCATGACAATGGTCATGTAGGAAGCAGGATGTAGGACTTGCCTATCTGGTGGCATTTAATACACTTAAATGATTTCAGTTTTGTCTGTATAGTAGGAATGCCAGTTTCTTGGTAACTGCAACTTGTTTATGAAATTGATGGTTTTATGGTTCTAGGTTAATTTTGAGTGCATCGGTACCTACATTGTTAATTATTTGGTACCTGCAATGTTAATTTTGTGTGCATTCTTTTGATTAAGCTGATTTGAAAACGTTTCAGGTTACCTGTGGGGCAGAGCTGGCTTCTATGTTTGTGGATACACTTGTTAAAGGGAAGTATCCCTGCGACGACAAAACCCTTGGTCAGTTTTCGCATTTTCATCTAACTTTCAATGCTTGTCACTATATCCACATGAGTTTTATATTGCAATTAAATCACCAATACTACTTAAGCTTCCTTGCTAGTTAATTTCACTCACGTGTAACTTAGAATTTGGAAAATTGAAAGGATATTTCTTTCTGCTTCACCTGCAGTCGGGGTCCTTCATGGTTCCTTGCATTCAAAAATTCTAACTGTTTTTTTGTTATTATGGTTTAATACAATGTTAGACCGCATCAGGACAATCTACAAACTGTTTCCTCGGGTCCCTCTGCCTCATCACCTTCAAGAAGTTGTGGAAGATGAGGAGGTGCAACAACTTCAAGAAGCCCTTGGGGCAGCAAAAACCCGAGTAGAGGGCTGTTCATCATATTTGAAAGCTGCAATTAGGTGAGAGACCCCAATTATCTTTTTTCGTTGCTTAAAAAGTAAAGAGGAAGAGAGTGTGTTTTCAGATAGTTGGTAATTTTGTGTAGTATGTTTGTTAATGGGAGATATATAAAGTTATGATCTGTGGTAGTACCTCCTTTTTGACAATGTCATTTACTGCTAATATATTCATGAATATTTGTTTTTTCAGGTGGTCCTCCGAGTTTGGGCCAGAAAAATCTGGATCCTCACACATACATGCCATGCTGGCTGAATATTTGTATTCTGAATCACCTGAGTTGGTATGTTTGATAGAAGAAATTAGGCCCAGTTTCAAATAGTTGCTTCCTACATAATATGCACAATATTAAAGATCAATTAGGTGAAAGGAAAAGTGTGTCCAAGCACTTTTACATCCAATAACATAAACATATATATATGTATACTTCTAGAAATTGAACACTAGTATGGTGCTTAAGACTTATAGTGGTAATGGAAGGACTTGATGCACACAGATTTAGTATGAAATTGGTCCATATTGTTAGTTGAACTCCTGTCAATTCATCTGCGATCTAGCAAAGGAGCATTTTGAGGATTTTGTGATTATATTTGAATAGTAATTTTACTTTTTTAGATATGCACTTCCTTTATTGAGCAATCATGACATGGTTGACAGTAATTTATTGCTTCTATTCAGGATATGGCTAGAGTATCTTTCCACTTTGTTAGGGGCAAGGATCCAAAGACATTTGCTGCTACTCTAGTTAACTTCTTGGGCAAGGTTAGCTTTATTTTACTCCATAATGCTCCTGATTTGATTTTGTTCTTAAATGGTCTTATATTGTAAGTTTGCAAAAATGTACATTATATTGCATGGTTTTCTTGCTTCCTAATAATTTTCTCTTATACTTGTCATTGGAATTAACTATTGAAGCCTTAACTTCTGTTCTACTAATGTAATGATGGAAAGTGTTGAGATTTCTAGACATACCTAGACCAATTATTGGATTTTGAAAGACAGTTAAAAAGTGGCAAAACCTCTCGTAAAATCTCAACATATATTGGTTGAATTGATCCTTCAGTAGAAGAAAAAGTCTCCTTTATATAGGGAGTACATTTATAAATCCCAAACCAAAATAAGTGTCTCATTTCTATTTTAATTAATAAAGTAACCACAAGTTACCAATTGTATCCCTCCATTAGTAACTTAAATTAGTGGCACGTTGACACATGGGGCAAATGGTGGAGTTGAATTAAAGAAAGATTGTATTATGATTGATGAATAAAATGCAGAAGAAGGGACTATATTTATAGAGTCGAAATAGGAAAGACAAGGGATTCTGCCTTGAAGACCATGTCTTTTGTTAGACAAGAAATCTCAAATATTTTAAAATATCTAAACTATTCTAACTGCCCCCTCAAACTCAAGGCGGTTCACTTGAAACCATATTGAGTTTGGAGAGTAGATGAGCGAAATTCTTGGCGGAGAATGACTTTGTAAAGACATCGACCAATTGATCTGAAGAGGGGACAAAAACGAGTCGAAGAGTACCACGTGAGAGATGCGTTCGAGTGACATGACACTCGATCTCGATTGTGTGTGATCTAGATGACACTCAAGTTGTCACAATGAATTGCGTGGTCGGGTCAAAGGTATTTCCCTTGTCACCCAAAAGCCAACGTAGGTACACTAGTTCTAGTTGTATCGGGGAGAACCTTGTACTCATACTCTGTGCTGGATTGAGACATGATGGATTGCTTCTTGCTACGCCACGTGATGAGGGCATTTGCCAAGAAAGAAGAAGAAACCAATGATATAGCGGCGATCAGTCAGATCTCTCTCCCAATCAGCATTGGAGAAGGTTGTGAGTTGAAGAGATGAGTTAGACGAATAATGCAAACCATAAGAGAGAATCCCTTGGACATACCGCATAATGCGAAGGGAAACAAGATGAACCGTGGAAGACATATGCATGAACTACCTGACTAAATGAATCACGTATGCAATATCGTGACGAGTGACTATGAGGTAAGTGAGATTGCCTATTAACATGCAGTATTTGATAGGATCCATAGAGTCTCCCTTGATAGAATGCTATGTTCCCAATTTTCTTCCATGAGAGAGGGCACAAGGTAAGTAGGAGCAATATCGGATTCAGCTACGAGATCAGAGACATACTTTTTTTGTGACAAATAGTACCTCGTTGAATTGGACGTGACTTTAAGACCAAGAAAGTATTTGAGTTCTCCAAGATTTTTCATTTCAAACTGGTTGCCAAGAAAAGCCTTTAATACGTTGATACCCACGGGATCATCACCTCTAATAATCATGTAATCCACATATAAAAGAACTGGTAGAAGGCCAAAGTTTGTTTGTCAACGAAAAGGAGTTGAATCATATGCATTGGAGGCGAAGCCAGACTGTGAGAGAACTGAGCTGAATTTGGAGAACTAAGCTCGTGGTGCCTGTTTCAACCCAATAGATCGTCTTCCAGAGGCGGCACCTTGTGAGGGGATGTGAAAATCATGGCAGAGATTTCATGTACACCTCCTTTTTGAGATCTCCATTTAGAAAGGAGTTCTTGACATCCATCTGGCAGAAATTCCAACGCTTAGCAGAAGTAACAACAATCCGTGTGCGAATGGACGTGAGACGAGCAACAAGAGCTAATGTATCTTGAAGTCAATTCGATATTCTTGACTAAACCCTTTCTCCTCTAGATGTGTCTTTTAGTGTTCAATACTACCATCTGCACGCGTTTTGATCTTGTAGACCCACCTACAACCTATAGTAGGTTTTCCTAGAGGCAAGTCAACTAAATCAATGTTAATCTGAGTGAGTGCATCTAATTCATCATTCATAGATTTGTACCATAGAGGATCGTTAGAGTACTCTGAAGGTAGTGAGATCTGCAATGGTAGCATAAGAACAATCATAGGCAGTGTAACGAGTATTAGGTTGATAAATTCAACTACAGCGAGTTCGAACCTAAGAAACTGGAGGCTCAAGGGCGGGAGGACTAGGAGGAGGTGTGGGTGCCTATGGTAGATCTTGGACCGGTTCAAGAACTGGTCCTGTTGGGGCCAAGACCAATTTAGGAACTGGATTTGATGCTGACGATGGAGGATCATTCTCCAAGTAAAAATGATCAACATAATGAGTCAAACGAGGACTAAAGAAGATTGGAACCATCAAACGAGAAGTACTTGGAGAAAATAGTATATTCCCAAAAAGTGACATGACGTGACTCCTTAACCATTTAGAAATTGAATCTTAACACCTATACCACTTTTGAGCTGTCCCATAACCCAAGAAGCAACACATGAGAGAACGAGGTTGAAGCTTATTTTGTTCATGAGGTTGAAGTTGAACAAAACAAGCATACCCTAAGACTTTGAGGAGATTGTAATTAGGTGGCTCACCAATTAGGCATTCATAAGGACAAACCTTCTTGATAGAAACCATTGGTGTCCACAAATGGAAGGATAGAGGGAGGTTGAACGCAATAGGGCATTTGTAGTCTCCACAGTGTGATGATGTTTGCATTCTGCTCGTCTATTTTGTTCAAACGTTCCTGGACATGTGATTTGGGACAATGTCGGACTAATATCCTTTGACATTATTGGAACGGAGTTTTTTTATTGTGCAAGATTATTGAGTATAAACTATTTTAGCAAAATTATGTAGATGGACAAGAGTTCTTTATTGTGCAAGATTATTGAGTATAAACTATTTTAGCAAAATTATGTAGATGGACAAGAGTTCAGAAAAGTTCTTAAAAATATAGATCCGCGTAAAACAAAAGTAATCATTGATAAATATGAAAAAGTATCTAGAACCTCTTATAATAAAGAAAGGAGCAGGATCCAAACATCATAATGACCTAAATCAAATTTTTATTTGCGCTTGAAACACTATTTGGGAAAGATAACTTTTTATGTTTACTTATTTGTCATGGTAAACAATGAAAATTAGAAACGGTGATAGAACTTAACCGACCACTAGAGACAGGAGGGCGAAGCTTGGAGAGAGGTGCATGACTCAACCGAGCATGCCACTATTGGAGAGCTTTGATATTTGAGGTTGCGGAAGCAACGAGGGAGGGAGAGGGAAGGTGAAGTTGGTCTACCACAAACAAGTGATGCACCTTACTCTTTGTCCCAATGATCTTTCCCGTCCAAGTGTCCTATATAGTACAGCCACAAGAGTCAAGGTAAATAGAATAGCTAGAGTTAACAATTTGACCAAGAGAAACAAGATTATGAAACAAAGACGAAATTAGGAAAGCATCTGATAGTGACAATGAACTAGAGGAGATATTGCCTATATGAATAGTATGTAAAATAGTACCATCAATCAATAGTAGATATAGAGGGAACAGAGGAAGTGAGAATGATATGTAAGAGTGAGGAATGATCATATGCCATATGATTACAATAAGCAAAGTCAAGTAACAATGGTTCAGTATCTGATGTCACGGAATAGGCAAAGAAGCTAGGACATGAGGAACCAAATGTATCACTAGATTTACCGTTTTGGGATTGACGACATTGGAAAATGAACTCTTGTTCTTCTGTAGTGAGTTTCATAGAGGTATCACCAAAAGCCATAGGTGAAGAAGTGTTTAATGCAGCAACCACTTAAAGAGGAGAAGAGGAGAGCTTCGTCATTGAAACGAGCTCCTATTCTTCTAACAAGGATTTCTTGAGTTGGAACTTTGGTGCCAAGAAGAGTTCTGGGGTGTGCTAGAACCTCCACGCCATGATGAATTTTGAGGCTTTTTGTTCCAAACACATTTTTTAGTATTGCTTCTTTAGGTGTTGCCAGAATTGATGGCGGCGCTGGCAACGGACAAGTGAAAAGAAAACAAAGGTACTCTGTGTTTATTCTGATGGTAGGGTTGACATTCTGATTCTCTTGGAATAGGTCGGTTCGAGATTATTATTGTCAATGGGTCTAAAACTTCTGTCAAACAAGAGAACCGCGGAGGTTCGAGAAAGTTTTGTTGAGTGTGAGGTGCTGATACCAAGTTAAAATAAAGAAAGATTGTATTGTGATTGACAAATAAATTGTAGTATACGTGACTTTATTTATTTATTTTTTATAAGCAATACCGCCGCCTATCGGGTTTGAACCCGAGTCTTTTGCCTTGAGCTCAAGCCTTTAACCGCTTGGCCAAGTAGGCTTAGTTATATAGTCAAAATAGGAAAGACAACGGATTTTGTCTTGGAGATCAAGTCTCTTGGCAGACAAGGAATTCCAAATATTCTAATTGGTGGAAAATCAAGCACAAATATTGAAATCATTAGTTTTTGTAAATAGTCAAATGAGACTCTTATTTGGGTCGGAGAAAGTACAAGAGAAAAACTCCTTTTTATAAGGAGTAAACCTACACTAATAGGAAATAGACTAGAAATAAGAACGACACTAAAGGATACCTAGACAGTTAGGAAATACTACCTTGATGTTAAATAGGAAACATTATTCTCTCACTCCCACTCAAACGCAAATTGGCATGACACAACAAACCTCCAACATTAACATATTCATTTCTTGATATCTGTATCTTCAAACTTCACAAACATTAACACATCCATTTTCTTGAAATATCTTCTTGAAATATGTATCTTCCAACTTCACCAATGTAGATTCTTGAAATCTATATCTTCAAATTTCACCAATCTAAATCCAAACCTCCACATCCTCACTGTCTACACACTTGGGTAAACCTGAAACCGAATCTCTACACATCTGGGAAAACCAAAATTGAAACCTCTAGACACCTTAGCAGAGCAAAACCAAACGTTTACACTCTTAAGCAAGCCAAACCTCTAAATGCTTGAAAGAGCAAACCTAAACCAAAACCGAAGATATTCTTTACTCAAACTACAGCCGTATAATTTTTTTTAACTAAGCAAGCAACCTACGACTGTTGCTGGAACGGCGGAAGCACACAAGAGACTCAAACTAGAAGAGACTTTTATCCCATGTAAGTCTCAAAATATATTGATTGAATTGTTGTTTGTGTACAAGAGAAATTCTCCTTTATATAGATAAACCTAAACTAGAATAGGAAATAGAATTTAAGAGTGTGACAATGGGAATGAGAATGACCGAATTTATGGGTGATTATTGCATATTTTGATTCTCATTCCCACACGCTCCTCCTAGGCATAAAATTTGAGTCATATTTTGGATGGGAATGAGATTACCACCAAAGAGGGAATGAGATTTCCGCGTAGGAATCATATAAATTCTGCTGCTCTCCTCATTTACGCACAAAGGAGATGGTCATTCCCATTCCCAATCCAACCCCATTTTTATCCAAACGGAGCCTAACAGAATACCTAGACAACTAGGAAATACTAACTTGATACTAATTAGGAAACCTCTTTTTTATAGACAATTAGGAAACCTTATTCTCTCGCATATTGCATGATTTTTTTGCTTCCAAATAATTTTCTTTTGGCTTACATTTTTCATTTACATTAACTATTGAAGCCTTAACTTCTAGTCTACTAATGTAGTAGTGATGGAAAGGGTTGAGATTTGTGGACATACTCAGAAAAATTATTTAGTTCTGAAAGACAGAGTGGCAAAGCCTTTCCTCCAATTGTTAATTTAAAATTTTGTACTATATTCCTTCTCCATCATATGCTTGTATACTTTGCAGTTGTACAAGTATAATTAATCAGTATGCTTTTCGATTATGCAGTGTTATCCGGGTGAAGGTGATTTGGCCATTGTGCGGGCAGTTCTTATGTAAGTACACATTTTCCCATTAACGGTATAATTATCTGTAGAGTTGAAATCCTTATTCATTGCATGTATTCTACAGCCTTGATCCTATACTGCGAGTTCTTTTTTCCTGATCCATCATTCAGTAAAATACCATTGAACTCTTGTAGAGTTAGGGGTCAACTTCTCCAGACCAAAAGGGTTACATTTACTTCCCTATCTATGAAGGTTAGATGCTGTAAGATGAGGCCTACTTTTTTTGCATGGAATTAGATGCTGTAAGATGAGGCCTACTTTTGCATGGAAACTTCTTAGCTAGTTCTTATTTAACTAAATAGAGAAGTATAGTATCTATCCTATGTGGGTTATATGGCGCAAGTGATGTGTTACATTGTATGAAGTTTAAAGTTGGCTCCTCAAAGTGTCTTGCATGCCCAATTTCTCATTTGCTCATCAGATAGGATGATGATGTTCCAATCAGGTGAGGAGTTTGCCCTCACTTGATATGTTTCTCGGGTTTTTTATTCATCTGGTTGGCCAGTCCTCTTGAACAATTAAGCACATCTGATTTAAGTTTTGAAAAATGTGGTGATTCCCCCCTTCAACTTCAACAATGCTTTGACAAAATTTTCGCGTATTTAGATAATAGATTTGTGTTTCACGGTATGCCATTGATTGTTGGTCACTTAAGTTTAAATTATTACATGTTTCACTTAATGAGTCTTTGAAAGTGGTGGAATATTTGAGCCTCTTACCATTTTCTCTCTAATTCTTAGCAAAAACTACGAAACCTGAAACTTAGGTGTGCCTTAACTGAATTGAAGGCATGGCTTGAGTTGGTGGCTTATTAGATTCTAATTTTTGAAGTTTTGAAATTGATGTTGGGCATTCGTACTTCTTAAATAAACAATTAATATATGTTATTCTTACAACAGTATCTGTAACAAGTAATTAAATTGTTACTTCCCTCATGAAAATGCTCAAAAATTTTTGTTAAAGGATTCATCTCTCTTGATCCAGCCCCAACCTAGTTTGGGATAAAAGGCTTGGATGCTGTTCTTGTGCTTGTGACTTTGAATACAACAGAGATGAACCCTTAGCCTATGCTTTATTTACCTATGGTGTTGTTGTCTTTCTCGGAAAGCTGCATCCATCTTTAACTCAAATTCTCACCTGTTGCACATGGGAGCTAGAATATGGTTATGTTGAACCATGCAGTGGAGAAGTACCCGAGCACAATTTCTAATGGCGCATGTAAGTAGGTTCTGAAACTTTAGTCTCTTGTCTTCTTCATGCCAGGTACTTAGCCGTTGGTAATCTAAGAGATGGCAACTGCCTTATGGACGAGGTAAAGATGCAATCGGCAGATAAGTCTATTGATTTTCCTAAATCGGATTTGATCAAGTTCATCATTTATCTTCTGCAAACGTAAGTTGTACCTTCATATCTGTCTTTATGCACTTGCAAGTATTGTTATAACCCATCTATGTAGAAGGGTTGCATGCATCGGCACAGAAGTTGCTGGATAGATATTGAGTTATTGAAATCATTACTGTGTAGGCTGGAGAGGGATTCTTTGCCACTATTCACTATGTTGAGAACAAGTTTCAAGCCTGCTATAGACAGGGAACCTTCACTCAATGAGGTATGCAGTTTTGTTGACAATCTTTTTATCAGAACTCTTTCCCATGAATTAAACCCCAGAATTCACATAACCAATTTGTTATCCAACGATACATTATCATGTATATATATTGGTATTTGTTCATGGTCCGATGGCCCTAAGTGCATGACGTGCATCTAGTTTCTCTTTTAGTTGTCTTGCGCTTACATCATTCATTGATACATGTGTGGGGTGTAACACAAATTTCTATTGTAGTTGCTTGATGAAATTGCTGAGAAGTTCTATGGAGTACAGCGTAGAAATCCCCTCCAAGGGATGTTTGGCGATATATTTAAGGTGATTACTTAAACGCTCAGTGTGATGTTAGTGCCTCTACTGAGAACTATTTCAATTCAATCCTATCACGGGGTATGCCCTTAACATTTGAAGAAACAAAAATAACACAGAGGCAGTTGCAAATTATTCGCAGAGAGGAAAACAAATCCTTCACTTCAATAGAAATTTTAACCAACCTTAATTTTGGTTTATTTTCTTCTAGAACTAGAACATAATTCAAGTAGATAAAAATGACTTGACGTGGTGTGGTGTGGTATGGTGCAGATGATGGCAAGCGAACAGTGAAGTGTTGAATCTCTCACTGCTTCCATGGATGATCGAGTTATGCCACTTCTGGGTTTCGTATTTGATTTACTTGAAATGTCTTCAGAACTGAACTGCTTGTAATAGTTGTAACTGAATTATGGTACCAAAGAAATGTTCTTAATCATTCATTTCATTAAAGTAGGTAAAGAATAATGATCTTTTGATTTACAGTGCTTCTTTCTTTTGGTTTTCTGTTTTAGAGGGTGTTTCGATTAACTTTTTTAAAATAGATTAAATTCTATA
>JAYMSY010000232.1:0-13718 GCA_036897685.1 Monsonia emarginata | reverse complement strand
CTGCCACCACCCGAAATTTCTCTTTCTTTTTTTTTTTTTTTCCTCAAACTCAGGACTAATTTGTTATAAGTTCAAATCATATCCACTAGATTATTAATTAATTAATTGTGCATGTTTTAATTTTGATAGAATTAAATAGTATCACTTGTCTGTAAAGTGCAAACTTTAACACAAAAATAAATACTAAAAGTTTGTAGAAATGTACAGTGCACATTTTCTAATGTTTTGAAACTTATGAGAACGTTATGGGCTCCAATGTATATCTTTTATTAAGTAATTCTTGTAGACAGAGACAATGAGGAAGGGTCAAAACGGCTGAAATTAGTATTAAGGATTTATGCAAATTAATATTAGCCTTTGATTACTTTATTTGGACTTATAAACATTACTTCTAATTCGGACAATAGCCTCATTGCCAAGGAGTCTTTTCATCACTCAACAAAATGTTGCACAACTATGGAAGGTTGGCTAGCATTGGAATTAGACATGAGCAACACGTACGATAGGATTGAATGAAATTTATTGGTTGATCTATCAAGTTGTTTGGGCTCGTCACTCTTTGGTATCTCTAATTTTGAGGTATTTCTCTATCAGAAAGTATTCAATTTTTCCAAATTTTTTGGGGCTTCTCATAGACTCTAGCAAGGAGACCCTTTGTCTGCGTATTGTTTTTTCTTTCCTCTGTTCAATCGTTATCATATTTGATTTCTAAGATTATTCTGATCAAATCCATGACTTTGAGAATTGCCTTGACTAATCTCACTATTTTTTACATTAAGAACATGCTGCTCTATTGAACATTACAAATGCTTATGAGTTAATTTCGCGATAGAGAACAAAAGTAGACATAACTAATATTCGATTTAACAGGGGATGGCTCAACAACTCCGAAGAGTCGATGCTTTTGAAAACGAGGGTGACCTGCAAAAGGTCAAAAAGGATAACTAGATACACAATGGTGAACAATATCATGGGTTTCCTCTCTGAGTTGTTTTTGAGCGGCGAACAAATTTGAGTCAACTGACGTTCAATAATTTGGTAGACTTTATATTTTCCACAAAAGGTTGGGAGATTATAAAATACAAATTCAATGAGAACTTGACAAAAATCAATTTAATTCTGGTATTCGTTAAAAAGATTTTGAGAAATTTGACAAATTGGGGACTAAGTTGAATTTCTATTCTTGAGTATCCATAGAGCTATTAGTTCTTTTGTCAATATTATATTATTTGTTTGAAACATTTTGTCATCCGGAACTTCATGTGTTTGAAGATTCCAGCTTAAAAACTTCAAACACCGTAAGTACCAACCACTAAGATAAAAAATGCATACAGAATTATTTTTGAAGGTAAATACATCATTTTACTACTGATCGGAGTAGTTACAATATCAAGTAAAAAATTAAAATAATACGTAAAGCTACATTTGCATAAAAATTGAGTGCAAATAAAAATGACCACTCTTCCTGTATAAATAAATAAATAGAGTACACAAATTAAATTATTCTTGTTCTCGCTGTCACGGTCTTAAACATGCGCAACCTAAATAGGTACTCACAACCTCTTGGTCAAGGGTTCGAAACACATTCAAATGGAGTGAGTTTAAGAAATTTTCACGTAATATGTAACCTCTGTCAAAAAAAAATTTCATAGTCTCGTAAATCTGAACAATTCATATGAATATGCAAACGTAATTGGAATAAAGGATATATAAAAAAATGTCCAACATTTTCTTTTTGGAGGGACATTATAGAACACCAACTCAAACTCAAGACCAATTGGCCGCCAAAAACCCTGAACATCCAACAATATGAACTTATAAAGTATTTTTCATTTTAAAAGCTAACTCTTAACATAATTAATCAAAATGGAATTGTATAACTTTGGCAGGTAGCGAGAACATTCCTGGAAAGTAGCATAGCATCGTTACCATTGTTCCAACGCAAAAAGCTACACATCCTTACAAAACACACAGCATTCAAATTTGGTAACACTGACAAAGCAACAACATTCTCCGACAAAGCTGCAACACCAAAACCTTGCAAAATTGATATAACCAATTACTGCTTTTACACCATCACACAATTCTACAAGAAGCTATTGACATTTGGAGAGTGGGTGAAACAATGTAAACATTGCTGAAACTTCCATGAAAATTAAATTTGTAACTGCATAATTCTGTACAGTAATCAACTGTACCATAAGGTTTGCAAGGGCTAAAACCTATACTTTTATGTTCTGTTCCACATTTTCCACAAGTTAAGTAGGTACCCATTAAAAAAATAGTCAGAGCTACCTGAGAACAGTTCACCCCGATTTTGTACTTGAATAGTATTCACCAACAGACAAGAATACATGTTTTCCCAGCATGACCTTAACCTCAGGCTGGTCTTGGATACAGTTAATCATTACCTGCACATAAATAGAGGTATGGAATAAGTAGCAGCAAAGTTTTATCGTTAAAACTAGATGGTGACTAAGAGGGTGTTTTGGATTAGCTTATGAAAACTTCCATATCAGTAGGTGAAGTTATAAGCTGCTTTCGTACGAGTATAATTGTCTTTTTTGGTCAAACATGCTTTTCTCAGTTTCTAAGCAGCTTACAAGGTTTTAAAATTACCAAACACTACTAGAAGCACTTTCGAAACTTATAAGTTGATTTGAGCAATTTACGAGATAATCCAAATACCCTCGACATCATTTTTGAGTACTAAAGACACAAACCTCGCCATGTCTCTGCTGAAACTCTGACTTCAAATTAGAAGGATCCCTTGATAGCAAGAAATTCTGCAAACCTCTAGCTTGTTTTGCATTTCCTACAGCAGGAAAAAAAAACATTCTGAGAGAAAGCAAAAAGGATTGGAGAACTAGATATTAAATTCATAACTGGAACAAGTAAACATAGTTGTCTCAGTGTCCGGGTATAATATGCATAAAGGGGAAAGATCCAACCTTTATATAATGCACGAACAGCATCTTCATCAAAGAAGAGAGTTGGTCTAGCCAAGGTGATGACAAAAGATAAGTTGGAGATGCCATAGAAACTCTCTTCACCAAGGATAACCTGCAATTTCCAGAGGAACAAATTAAAATTGATGGGCCCCCATGAATATCATTCATGTACAAGAAGTGCAAAACCATGTACAACTAGCACCCAGAAGCTACTGAAGTGCAATTTACAACCAAGCACCATTGGTAAAAAAATTCTGGCAAGTCACCAAATTCTAGTTCTAAGAGTTTGGTCATGCGCATGCCAGAGGCAGTACAGGCTACTGAGTACCACCTTCAATCTTCAAATATGTACCCAGGAGATACAGACAATAAGAGGAAAAAAATAACTTTTGAAATCATGAAGGATATTTGAATACCCAAACCAAAATCTATATTAAAAATGTCCATAATTATGACTTACTGCATGTGGAGGCAGCACTGTAGATGGAAGCAATGGAGAACCGATTGCATCTCTGATGTAAAGTTCCTGGACATAAAATAAAACAAGTCACATTAAATATTGTGTCACATCAACAATTCTTAAAAGACCGGAAATACAAACAGTAAACATCCAATATGCCACAGACACGACAATACAAAAGTTAAAACCCAGATAATCTGAAGCAGAACATATATTTCTCACAGGAAGCTCTTAACAGACTAACAACTACCTACTCTCAAGTTTCACCGAGGTTGCAAAAGAATGAGCATAATTAATATGTTACTATTTGCTTTGCAGGTGATCTCATAGTATGTTAAAAGCTTTATCTGCTGCCTGGACAGATGGCAGACAAAGGATAGGTTGAAGAGATTAAGGTGCTGGAATGGAGATGGGAGATGTGTGCTGTGTGAAAAGAAGATGAGACCAGGAACCACCTGTTTTTTTAATGCAGGTTTGCAGGGGAGGTGGCAAGGTAGGAGAGAAACTGGGCATCAGAATCCCCCATAGATATCAGGCATGGAAAAGAATTCAAAATGGGTAAAGGTATGGAGGGCGATAATGGCAGCAATGGTGTATCAGATTTGGATTGAGAGAAATCATAGAAATTTTAATAGTAGAAGGAACATTGAGCAAATTTGTAAAGGAATCCTAGGGGAGGTTAATATTCCTTGTCATTTTGATATAGAGAACGCTACAAAGAGAGAACAAAGGATGTTAAGGGGATGGGGATTGTAATTGTATAGCTGCTGATGAGAATATCAAAATAACATCAAAATAACAGAGTTCATATTCACATTTCCAAACTCAAACTATGCAACACAACACATCAGAATCCAATTCATACTTCTTAGTTTAAATCTAGAACGATGATTGTCAATATATTCACTTTATGGTTCATTGTAACCCAATCCATAACCACCAATTTATATTCGCCTTAAAAACCAGAGTATCGGTATAAAAAGTACTTGTTCATATATAAAGATAGTATTACCTGTGATTTCAAAACTTGCTGGGAGATTGATTGATCTTCATCCAATGATTTAAAATAAACCTCGACCATGTCAGTAGGTTCAAGGGCAGCTTTTTTACGAAGCTTCTGAATTCTATTGACAACCTATAACCATTGTCAAACAATATAAACATAATTACTTCAAAAATCTTCTTGCACATTGGTATTCCAGAAGATATTATGTAGCCAATGAAATTAGTATGAACTATAGGTAGAAAAATATACAACATAAGACTGCACACCTCACGAGCTACTCCAGCCTCAAATAGAGATTCATCAGCACGCAAATCTAAGACCACCAATACATCTCCTGAAATGTGATAAGCCAAATCATAAGACAGACATTGTACTAAAAAATCAACATATATTGTAATAGAATGTTATCAACAATTCCTACCATCTCCACTTGCATCAAATTCATTCTCTGTCATCCCATCAGGACATTTAAAGCCACGCACTATCTACAAGTCCAAAAGAATTTGATAAAAATTAGCAATAATAATCAATCTTTGGTCACGCCCTTAGGAAGTCAGATGTTTTTTACAGGCAGCACCACCAACTGCAAGACTCAAACACGAGACCTTGCACATGATATGTTAGGCTCTCAACTACTTGACATGGTAAAAAAGTCAGACGTCACAATTCTACTGAGCTCAAATACACAAGGTTGCTACCAAAAAACTATGACGTCAGGTTTAAGGGCTAAGTGTCACGTTATCAATTCCCTGCTAAGAAAGAGGTAACCACCAACCCTCTATAAGGAACGGAAACTATCTAGGAGCTAGATGAAGGAAAACATCCAATACATTTACCATTAACTACTTAGAAGAGTAACAGAAAACACCTTGTCCTCCAACACTGATAAAACTTTATCCCAAGGCAGGTAAAATATGTTTCCATTTATGACATGATAAAAAGTAGTAGCTCTTATGCATGCTCTCTCAATATTAGCAAAAATGCAAGGCATAAAGAATGTGGGGGTAATAAAACAATTAGCTAAATTTGATATAGAAAAAAATATTAGCCAAATAAGACAAGGGCAACAAAGTAATTCAGATATCCCGACTGATTGCTATCCACAATACAGATACACAGGTAGGTCAAAATGTCAAATATGGAATAGAAATAGAGTACCCCATCCCCCAAAAAACGAACAAAAAAACAAGATGCACCTTAATATCTGACAGCTTCAGACAATGTGAAGCAATAGTAACTTCTCCGGCCTTTTCAAAAGCTAAAATATCATCTTGAGACATGGCTTTGACTTCCTTGGCAACGATTCCCATAGATTTCCCAAGACGCTTACCCAACACACTTAAAACAATTGAGTTGTAAGTGAAAGCACAATAGAGAACACCACATAGCAAAACAAATATATATATATATATAGGAACCTACATACCTGAAATCAGGTTCAGCACGTAAGGAAGCATACTTCAAAGTATCTTTGCATGGTACAAGGAATCTTACATTGAGTTCCTCTAGAACATACTACATCAAGGGAAGTACAACAAAATCCAATATAAGGTTAAACGATGAATAACAGATGAAAAGCTCCTTATAAAACTCAAAACATTAGCTCATTGTATTAACTATTCTTACAGCACACTTTTGAAGTAACACGAACACACTATATTCAACACTGACCTCTTTCAATTTTCCAGCAATATCAACAAGGACATCTTCATCTGGATGAACGACTATCATCTCCCTGCAGTTACAAGAAGAAATGAAAAATTAGATAAAAGAGAGATGACAAATTATAAATGAACATGAATGACCAAACAAAGTAATATCAAAGATGGATACAACAGAAGAAAAGATAACCACACACCTCAGAGGTGTTTTAAGAGGCTTATTATGACGCTCCCGAATGTTGCGAGCAAGATCAATAATAGTTATCATCCTAGCAACACTTCGTTCAATTTGTTCATCTCTCTGAAATAAAACAAGCCAGTACAAAAGTAAATAAGAAACTCAGTTTGACATCATATAACATCATATTTTTTAAAATGCACAAGCTAGATACTAAAGATGAATTCAAAAGGAAATTTCATCCATCCACATAGTTAAAACATTTATTCAAAGAAGGATGATATACAACCTTAAAAACAGAGACTCAGAACAGGTTGAAGACAAGACAGGTAATTTGATAAAACAATATCCTTGCTGTGAATGCAATGGGGACATTATCTGTGTAGAATAAACATCAGCCATACCTTGCCTTCAACGTGAGGAAAGCTGCAATAGTGAATGCTTTCTTCAGATTTGCTGCTAACCTTCCGCATATTTTGATAAAGGACTTCAGTAAAGAAAGGTGTAAATGGAGCCATCACCTTACATGAAGTTAGAAGCACCTGGTAAACAAACCCACAAGTTACAAATAACTGAAGTAGAACCATAAGTATCTTGTTCATACAAAAAAGGGGTCAATTTAGAATAAATAAGGATGCCCTTTTGCAACATATTTAATAGTGAGAGAAAATAACAATATGGGTATGACTGATCACATCTGATGGAAGCATAAAACCATGGCTAAAAATATCATAACCTATATTGTGCTTCATCCATGATCCAGCTTACGAATTACTCCCTCCATCCCATAATAAGTGTCCACTTTACTTTTTACACGCAAATTAAGAAAATTAACTTTATCATATAATTTTACAAAATTATCCCTACTTTTTAATGCACGTAAATCTATGTAATTTAAATTAGAAGGGCTAAAATGGAATTTCAATGAATTTTTTTTACTAAAAATAGAAAGTACACACTTATTTTGGGATACCATTTATAGTAAGGTGGACACTTAATTTGGGACGGAGGGAGCATAGCCAAAGTACAGCAATTGCCTTTACAAAATGAGAAAAAAAATTCTTCTAAGGGAATTGAATGCATAAAGCAATTGCAGACAGAAAAAATATACTCTGTCTATACAAATTATAACATTCCAGCAGGTTTAGATATTTGATGGGCAAATAAAGATATTACTTACTGAATAAGAATCTGAAAGAAACCATAAAAAAAGGACAGGACCAAGCACACAATGAAATCAGACAGTTTATTTAGTTCTACTTTCTCCATACCACGAACTCTTGAGAGTAGACTTCTATAAGACTGCCCTAGGGAAGATATTGTAGGACAATAAATTGCAAGAAGAGAAGCCACACTCGAGAAAACTACACGAGTTCCCCTTTAGTTTCTTTTTCACTTTATTTGTAAAAATTATATTAGTTGTGCAGTATCCAAGCTTAGTACTAAGACTAGACTTCAAACTGACTGATCCACATAAGATACCGTATACACCACACATGCGAAGTAGAAATGAACATAAAATCTAAAGTATATCATAACTCTGCAACCCAAATCATTGTGTCATGTGACAAACAAAAATAAGATTATGGTAACTTTATAGAATGCAATCACTAAAATGGGCAATGAGAAGAAAAAATGAGATAAGAGTTTATCACCGTCATACATTATAAAGAGTCGATAGTGCAGTGCGACAATCCGTTTCTCCTGTGCGGCCTTTTAATCTCTTGCGATTGAATCGCACATACACGTTTGTAAGGTTGTCAAGAAACTTCAGCAGATATGGAACCACCTATGAAGAGTTTATATTGAACTAGGATTGGTCATTTCTCAAAAATAAATATCAGCTGTACACACTGCATGCATTACAAGAGATAAAGACAATGTACTACACAGATTTAATGTGTGCACACTAGGACAAAGTATCAAGTACTTCAGTTATCTTCCCTCTTGTTTCGTATTCAAGTAATAATCAATTCTTGTTAACCCAAAACCAAGAGTTGTGAGCATTATTATGGTTTCAACTTAGCTTACCGTGTAAAGTCGATATCCATCCATTTCTTGACGGACAAAATGCACAAGACTTTGTGTAGCTGAGTTGATCCACTGGTCAAGAACATTAGACGATTGTTGAAGAGTGAGTAGATCGACAGGAATAAATGGTGTCAATCCCTCAACCTCAAGTCTCTTTGCATTCTGGACGAGGAACCGATACGCATTATACCAGGGGAGGAAGACATCTTTGACCTGGATAGATATAGAAAAAAATAGAATCAAAACCTGGCAGCCAGAGAGATGCAGAGGGGAAGTAACTGTCATATAGACTGTAATTATAACACATTAAAATTAAGTATCCACAACACATGGTAGCAAAAATGCCAACTGTCACAACTCACAACAAAATAAACTCCTTCTTCCTTAAAACGTAGAGTCTCTGCACGAACAACTGGAGAGTTGATAAGGTATAGCCGTAAAGCATCCTGGAAATCAAATAGGAAATACAAAAACCATAGTGAGAAGCAACATTGCGTGGAATTTTTGCAATGTAACAGAATAAAAGAGGAAGAGATAAATACTAATACATGATGGTTAGCATAAAGAAACTTACTGCACCGTAATCATCAATGATATTGACAACTGGAGGATAGTTTCTCAATTTTTTACTCATTTTCTTTCCATCCTTAGCCAGAACGAGTCCATTGCAAATAAGATTCTTAAATGCAGGTTTGCCAGATATTGCAGTAGCCAAAACCATAAGAGTATAGAACCTGAAGTAGATAATTAAAGAATGAAAACCAAAAACCACACATAATGCACTCCTAGAAATACAGGAGTACCATAACTCATTCATTTACCAATTTGACAGAATATAGGAGAGTACAATGGGAATTTGAAGGAAACCAAAATGAAAGTCAGCTGCAATTCTAATCGTATACAGTTTTCTTCAATCCTAGGTTAAACTCAGTTATGCACTCATCTAAGAGCATATATCAGTAAAAAGAAAATATCAAATAGATGTATAAAGGTAAATCTATTATCTTCCTCTAGTTGAAGAATCAAATGCATAGAAATGTTAATTAATCCAAGTAAACACAAGTTACACAACCAAAAGCACATAAAAGAAAGAAACCAACCATCCACGGGTTTGATCTAGACCTTCAGCAACAAAATGTCCAGGAAAATTTTTGTCCAAAAGCTCCTTATTCTCAAAAGGATAGTGGATATAAGCATAAGGCATGGACCCACTCTCAAACCAACAGTCAAAAACCTGAAAAGATAAAGTCACTCACATGAGAAAAATAAGTCTCATCTTTTCCTTCTTATAGATCAAACGAATGGTGTGAACGAAATGAGTGTCCATCCCAAAATGAGTGTCCTATTTTATTTTTAGCATAATTTTTTTTGCCAGCCATTTTTAGCTTAAATTAATGATGATGGAATATTGCCTTAACTCTCCTTACATGCCCTCATATCTTCCAAGGTGCAATCCCGCTCATTTTTGATACAAACTAATAGGGAGGATAGTAAGTGTTTTGCATGCAAAATAACCTCCTGACAAGGAAATTAGGACACACTCATTTTGGGACGGAGAGGCTACTATTTAGAAGCCAAAAGGAAAAGCAATATAAGAACAGAATTATTTACTAGAGAAACTTGTGAGAGCTAGAATCAAATGTTGAAAAATATTAATTGCTTAAAACATCAATACCAAGTAAGCACCTGAAAACTGAGATTATGGGAATATGCTGCAAGTCGAAAACATAAATATAGATACGGCAAACTTACATCATCTATGCGACGTAGAAGACCATTTCCCTTTTTAGATGGAATCGTGATGTGATCAATGAAGTGACGATGAAGATCAGTAACCTAAAATATAGTAGTCATTAGCACTAACATAGAGCAAAATTTACGAATGCATATGATCCAACATAAGAGGAAGGAAATGATTCATAAAGCCATAGCTAAACAACTTTGATGGAAACAGAAGTAGCTAAAAATAGAAGAGGCTAACAAACATGGTAGAAGGTTGTAAAAGATTATGGCTCATGTATGTATATTAACAAAGATTTGGCAGATTTGGCTCATTTTAACTTACTCACATAATCAAATGGAAGTTTTGTCACTAAGATAACCGTGGCTGAGTTACCATTCAAACTGGTGAATGCCTATGAATAATAGTAGTCCGATACAAAGGTATAATAACTACATGTGAATTCATAAAGGACAACTAGACCAACAACCTTGCTGTTACCCAAACATCCATTGAGGGGAAACTATAGATAAAAAGAAATAGTACAGGGAAAACTGTGTAAGAATTGACCATCTGAAGAACACAGGTTGAAAACCAGAGGCAATATCTATTAATACAAACAACTGAGTACAGAAATGAAACAACTTATTCCCAAAAAGAGTTCAGGCTATGAATGATATATTTGAAGTGATAACCAATTATTTAACTTGTTTACTTGTTTGTTGATAGATCTAATTTTTTAAGGTTTAAAAAGTAAATTTTGTAACACATCAGCATTCATTTCTAATTGAAATTACATGCAGCAACATGTGACGTCCAATCTTCTTTTTGAATGGTAACTCTCATGTCTGCATATTTGTTTGCAAGATTCACATGGGAAAATTAAAGTTCCAATTACCACATGAATTTCTAATATAAATGAAAGGCATACACAAAATAATGAAATATTGAGCTCAGCTAACATAAATAAATTTATTATCACAAAATCAGCAACAACAAACACAGAACAGATGGTCCGTACAATTAGTACGTAAATAATCAAATAAAATGAGGGAGAGAAATTAAACCGGGACGCCAGAACGATCTTCAAGCATCTTAACAGAATCCATAACTTCTATTTCTGTACCATCCTCACTAATCCAAATGGGCAGAGGCGTGCCCCAAAATCTACTACGGCTCACAGCCCAATCCCTGGCGTTCTCAAGCCAGTTATGGAAACGTTTTTCCTGGAAACAGAGTCGACAAATGAAATTCGAATATCATTAGTTGATGACAAATTTAGAACTCTGACTGATTCATCCGACACACATCATTGTTAATATCAGCCAAAATTAAAATATAACATCAAACAGTGATTTTATACTTCTTAAAGCCCTTTGTATAGTAGGCAACAAGTTTTCAATGTATGACCTGCTTCTTTCGCTTTTTGCTGAGTTTGTTTGGACCATATCTTAAAGGTTAAAGCATTTGTTCAGACTTTTGTTGTGAACAGAATTAACATGTATATCTTTTGCAGGCACAAACATTAAACAAAACTAGCTAAGATGAATGAGATGTCAGGTAGTTTGAACTACAAAAAATGTATTCCAACATTACCAAGCTGAAAGATGTTCGATAGTGGAAATTGCAGGTAAGAGCCCTGTACTTCAACTCAAATTCACACAACTTCTTGAAACTTTGTTTAGCATGAACCAACTACCTTGTACTTGATCCCAAATTCATAAAACCCAAATCTTGTTTTGTATCAACTATCATGAACTTACAGCCATCCTATATTGGTATAAGTGCCATTATTTTAGGTGAAGAGTCCATTTTACACACACTCTCATTTCAAATCTTCAAAACATGCCACTAGCTATCCAGCGGGCTGGTTCATACCTCCACTGAACATTTCTAAACATTTCTTAATTACATGTTTTTTCAAGACAAATGCAATATATGGAATGATTGGATGCATAAATAAGCACCAAAATAACCCTTTCCAGCTCTAGAAACAAAATAAAAATGCAGTTTCAACTTTCAAGCAAAAATGTGTATATTATCAATATCCAGCACACAGGAACTGCTATTTGCTGTTCTTGGTCACTAGAAACCAGATGGTGCATTTTTTTTATATTTCCAGAGGCTGGGAAATATCCCAGCACGGATCCTCTATTATCCCTGAAATCTCAAAGAGGGTCACTTCAAAAATTCACGTTTCACTCAAGGTATAATTTTGAAAAAAAAAAGACTTAAATATATGTCATATTGAAATATTCTTCAATGGGAATTATTAGTTTTCTACAGATTGAGAGCAACTAGTATTTGGTGAAGTATAGCATTCGCAATCTGGAAAGACTATTTGGTATATTCCATACCAAAATGACTGCAATTTTCCTGCAAAATAGGATCATATTTCTGCCATCTAGTTGTACTATTGCTTTAAGTTTATTTGGGGGGTTACATGTTGTAATCTATTCAAGTAATCATTTTTATGAGCTGTTACTTTGGTTTTCTTGTAATTAGTTGAATAGTAATAGGTTGTAATGGTCACTAACCACAATTGTTGGCTGACCCACAAGTTGAGCAGACAGCTAAGCAAATTGTTGAGCAAACACAAAAGCAATGAGCAGGGTTCATCTTTATTTCCATTTTTCTTCGCTACTGTCTACACTACTCTGTTTTGTTGTGTTTTCCAAATCACCCACACAATAGAATTTTGCAAATAAGTGAAGAGATTGGGTGGTTGTTTTTGTATGCCACTCTATTTGTTCTCTCGTTATGAGAACACTTTACCATCTTTCACAATTCATTTAATTTCTTTGATCTTACTGAAGTATCATTTATTTTTTCCCAAAATTGCGTCCGTCACAGAAATGTAAGTGTAGAGCAAAAAAATATCATCAAGACAAGCAAGATCAATAATTAAATTCAGTGTGGTGCTTTACCAACACACGTGCTAGTCAGTCTCCAAAAAAGAAACAACATGAAATAAAAAGAATGAGATCTTCAAAAAATATCTTACCTTGACATAATCAGGTACCCAGTATGTCTCCTTGTTGTTCTTTAACAACTGTTCTTTTAATAACTCTACGCGAACAAACCTAGATAGCAAAAGCAATCAAATATGAACGACGCAATGTAAAAGTTGAACCGAAAATCCATTAAAAACAAGAATAATTATCTAATCAATCAACTGCATACACGAAAGATTGCAGACAACTATAGGCAGTGAGACTTTGTTTGTGGAAGCATGGATCGAAGTTTGAGATATATCATGCGTCAAAAAAATTAAAAGGAGCTATACAAACAACCCTAAGGAAAGCACCACGCTCAATCAATAGCAGGATTCAGTTTACTAGTCAAACACTAATCTATTTTTTTATAGAAATGTCTATTTTGCATTTCTACGAGGAGCTAATGTAATATTATGGACTTATTAATGTTATATGTTCTTGTTACTCAAAAAAGACTGTAAGGAACATCTTGTCCTCTTCTATTCACTCCTTATGTACTTTGCACAAAAGATTGAATTCAATCCAGATGAGTACTACTAGACCACAACATAAAAAGAAAAAAATGTCTAGCTATCATATTCAGTTATTGCATGATCAAAACCATAACGAAATTGTAATCTGAGTTAAAACAAAAATGGATGAAGTAACAAATACCAGCTAGGAACAGCACGATATATCAGAGGAGTATCAGATCTCCAGCAAAAAGGGTAACTAT
>JAYMSY010000231.1:0-13722 GCA_036897685.1 Monsonia emarginata | reverse complement strand
AGAAAATATTAATTATGAATTAAATGGAATGAGTTGACACTCGATTGATGTAACCAGCCTGAATCGATTTACTAGATCACCTGTTTGGCCAATTTTATCTAGTTTTTTACTATCATGGTTTAACTAGTCAGACGATTCAATGAGATCTAGTTCAATCAATTTTCGATTCCACCAGTCGATTTGGAAACATGGGTCTGTGGCACTAATTCTAATGAGTACCCGTGAAATCGAACACAAGCGATTTTAGGGGCCCCTACTCGCCACCGTGATTGGTGGACCGTGGCCGCCACGTGCCTCGTTGTACGCACCTGAACCCACCCGCACTTTACGACCCACCCGCTATACTTTGACCCCAAAATTTCCACACAGCTCTCGAATCTCATTGGCCACCTCCCAAATCAATCCTCTACTCTCCGCTCCACGAAACTATATATACATCACTCCCACCCAACAAACAAACCTGATAAAGTCACCGTCTTTCATTTGATTTCATTTCTGTGTCTGTCTCCTTGTTTCTTCTTCTTCCTTAAATCTCGAAGCGGTCAAATTCCCTTACTGCCGATAATCGAATATTCTGGTAGCAGCGAGCAATTTTGCCATCAGAGCAGCGATTTCTCGGAGATATGTCGGAGAAGTTCTCGGCGACACTGAGAATCGGAGATCTCAACGACTTCATCGCTCCATCTCAGGCGTGCGCTCTCGGTTACAAAGCCACCTCATCCACTACTTCTTCTGCTCCTCCTACCGTTACAAAACATGCTAAAGCAAAGGTATGTATGCAATTCCTCGGTTTTAGGGCTTTTTCTATGCTTGCTGTGGAGTTTCGAGCCACTTTTGTTGCATGATTTTGAACTTTGGTCTCACTTTCAGGATTGCGAAGCATAATCAAATTTTGGTTAATTGTGATCTTGAGAAACTAAATGAGTTGGGTTTAACAGTAATTATGCAAGAATTAGGTTCCAAAGATTGTGCTTGGGAGAATTGGTAGCTACAGTTAATATGTTTGCTGTATTTTCCCATCAAGTTTTCCTTATCAATCTTTTCTCTTGAAGGTTGCAGCTGGGAAATCGTTACAAACGGAACCTGTTAAAATTTCTCTCAAGGATTGTTTAGCTTGCAGGTATAGCTCTATAATTGTTATGTAGCTTATGCTGCGTGCTGTATCTTGAGAGGATGTTCAACATGTATCCATGGAACTAGCTTTATGATGGTCATTTTGGGTTTTTTCATATGCCTCTTTTGGTGACATGGAGTATTCTTTAGTACTTGGAAGAACATGGCATTGGAGATTTAAACCTGTATTGTGATGAATTCCTCTTCCAATCTCAAAAGAAAAACACAGTTTGCACCGTAGTCAATATAAGATATGGAGTTGGTAAAGTTTCCTTACTATAATGAACTATATTACCCAATTCATCCCAAAATGGGTGCCATACTTTCCTATCCCAAAAAAAGTTTCGACTTTCCCTGTTATGAAGTTAATTTGCACGAAATACCAGTGTTATCCTTCCTATTAATTAGTTATCATAAATTAGTGGGGGTTAGCACAGATATGAGGGCATGTGGAGAAAGTGAAGACATAATTTAATTATATCTTTACTAGAAGTCAAATAGGATGCTCATTATAGACGGAGGGAGTATTAGTTACTACTCTTTTATTTTTATCTTCAAATTAGAAAATTTAGAAGACCAAAGCCTCTTCAAGTCCTGTAATGTTGTTCTTTTTAAGAAGTAAAGTCTTGTAGTGCTGTATGGTTCCTTGACTTCTAGTTGAAATGGTCCTATTTTTGGAAGTTCACTGGGTATATCTATAAGAGGTACTCTACTTGGTGATTTGTGGATAAGATATCTGGAATCTTACTGACCTCCATGTTGGCCCAGTGGCTCCTGTCTCTCTAAAAGTTGTTTATTGCTTATAACTTTTCAGTTTAATCTCTTGATACTAGATACATGATTTATAATTTCTTGTGGATGCAGTGGGTGTGTAACATCGGCAGAGACAATTATGCTTGAGAAGCAAAGCTTGGATGAGTTTCTTTCCAATATTAATAAAGGGAAGGCAGTCATTGTTTCTGTCTCACCCCAATCAAGAGCTTCTCTTGCAGTTCACTTCGGAATCTCTCCTGTTCAGGTGAAAATTGAAATATTGCAACATGTAATTATTTTGTTTCATATCCTCTATGTTTCTCAGTATGGTCTCTTGTGATTAATGCTGAAGCCATCTTACCATGTAACTAGCATTTCTTAATGTTGAAGTTTACCACCTAGTAAGCTATAATGATAGGGTTCCTTATTTCTGCAAGTAACACTTAAAATTTTCAGGTTTTCAAGAAACTTACTACTTTCTTCAAGTCCTTGGGGGTGAAGGCTGTATTTGATACAAGTTGTAGCCGAGACTTGACACTTATTGAAGCATGTAATGATTTCATCATGCGGTATAAACAAAGCCAATCAAAGGATGATGGAAGACATATTTCTCTGCCCATGCTTTCATCGGCATGCCCAGGTATGCTATACTATGATAGCCTGGAATTTTTTTTGAAACACCCAGCCTTCTCCCCTAGGGAGTACACACACACACAGAGTTAAACAAAAAAGCATTCACGTCTGCTCATATGAGAGCTCTGAAGGGTGTGGCTGAATTAAAGCAGGTACTGATCATTGGAATAATATCTCTTTGCGATTGCAGGGTGGATATGCTATGCTGAAAAAACACAGGGATCCTACATATTGCCTTACATTTCTTCGGTCAAGAGCCCCCAGCAAACAATTGGATCTGCCATTAAGCATCACATATGTGGAAAAATGGGTCTCAGGTATATTTAGCTGTATGACAATCTAGTTATGATGTGAAGAACACATTGCTTAGGGTTTGTTCCTAAGCCGAAATAGTTATAAAATATATGCTATTTTGTGAACTTAAGTTGAACTTGATACGTCAAAAAAAGATCACGTTCATCATTTTAAAATAAAATTGAATAAGGTATTTGAATTCCAATATTGTATATAGGACTTATAGCTATAGTTCGATATGTTGCTGCATCAATTTGAAAGGACGGGAAATCTAAAGTATTGCAGAATGCTTCTTTTATAGGTCAGATGATATCTATCATGTAACTGTGATGCCTTGCTATGATAAGAAGCTTGAGGCTTCCAGGGAAGACTTTGTTTTCCAATCAGAATCTCAAGGTGAAACCTTTGAGGATGGAAATCATAAGGTTATGGAGGTAGATTCAGTATTGACATCAGGAGAAGTTTTAGATTTGATAAAGGTTAGACAAAACCTTTCATTAATGTCTTGTTTAGGTTATTTTATGTCCTATTCAATCATAGTTATATAGTAACCGTTATTCGTTGGAACACGTTTTTTCAGTTAAAAGATGTGGACTTTCAAGCCCTACAGGAGTCTTCTTTAGATAGAATGTAAGAATCGCAACTCTCCCATTTTCAAGCATCCTGCATTTCTTGTGAGTTTTTCTTAGAAATGAAATGTGCTTCCATCTTCCTGCAGGCTAACAAATGTTGATGAAGATGGACAACTATATGGTGTTCGTGGAAGCTCTGGAGGCTATGCAGACACAATTTTTCGCTATGCTGCAAAGACACTATTTGGAAGGGAAATTGAAGGGCCTCTGAACTTCAAAATAATTAGGAATTCAGATTTACAAGAAATAACTTTGGAAGTAAGTTGATTTCCATGTCTCCTAGCTTCTTGTCAACTTCAGGTGATGTAGCTGCATTGTAGATGTGACCAGTCTACTTGGTTAAATTTCTATGCACAGCTAGTGTGTTGATCCAGCTTATGGTAGTTGCTAATTAGGCAGTTGCAATTCCATACCTTTTCCCTCGGTTCATTATTTAGTTAACTTTCTTGAGGTTCCTATTATTCAGCAGTACCAAGTGCTCTAACTTTTTCACCTACATTACATCGCCATATGCACTATTAGAGAGTATTATCGATGCAGAGTCTATATATATATATCATGGGGCATATCTGTTTTTTTTTCTGTGGTCCTGTTTGTTAAACTTAAAAAGTATCATGCCATTTCACATTGTAGGTTGAGGGGAAAACTGCGTTAAAGTTTGCTCTGTGTTATGGCTTCCGGAACCTGCAGAATATTGTCAGGAAAATTAAAATTGGCAAATGTGATTATCATTTCGTGGAAATCATGGCATGCCCTTCAGGTATTTGTTTTTATTTTTTCCTTTGTTTTTCTTTTTTGTTGTAATCAAGGTACATAATATTGCTGTAAACAAAACTTCTTTGTTTTTCAAACTGATCAAAACATATTGGTGAAACAGGTTGCTTGAATGGTGGTGGTCAAATCAAGCCGAATCCTGGTCAATCTGGAAAAGATTTGATTGAGTCATTAGAAACTGTTTATATGGAAAATGTAAGAGTTCTTTTTGGATTTGGGCCTTGCTTCTTTATTTGCTTCCGGGGTTGTTGGGCTCTACTAAATTTACATCTCATATTTCATACTGGTGTGTCTCAATTAGTCTGTCTAGGTGTCTTTCTTTTATGTGTAAGATATGGAGAGCCCTATATTAATTGCGAAGTTTTAGAAAATAGATAACAGCTTTTATACTAAAATTTGTTGGATGCGATGCGAAGGCAATAATTCTTTCTCTTCCACTTGTGGAGGGGTCGAGGGGAACACAAATTTGCTTCAACTTTTTTTCCAATGCCCATTATTACCAAACCCATATCTGAAACCTCATTGTTAATTTATAATGAAACCTTCCATACAATTGGAGGGTCATTTGTGAAATATCTGTCGATCAATATGATAGTTTGATACTTTTGCTATGCCATGAAGTAATCCCAGTGGACATGTTCTGTGTATTCATTAATAGGGATTGTTTTGGCTGATCGATAACTGTAATTATATCAAGGCTGTTCTTGCCCCAAACAAGTAAAGTTGTTTGAACTGTTTCTAGTATGTTTGAATGCACCTATGCCCTGATGACCTGGGAATATAGACCATTGTTTCTCAAAGTTTAGCTACCACATCTGCAATTAGCGACACATAAATATGTTTTTCAACAATCAAGTTGAAGTAGTCCACCTTAAGTTTTTTCCCTCAGATTATTATTCTAGATCCTCCATCCTTGACTGCTTAAATATGATTTGCAGGTTTTGGCAGCTGATCCTTTTGAGAATCCTATTGTAAAAGGCTTATATGAGGAGTGGCTTGAGCAACCTGGTTCAGAGAAATGCATACAGAATACCACCCTGTGGTAAAAAGCATTAGCTCTCAGCTGCACAACTGGTAAAAGAGTCTGCTGACATTACTTCTGATAACTACACCGTTTGGATCCTTCCCCCAACTTGTCGTTCCTGGGGCTCATTGCTCTTCCAGAGCATTTTTGCTATCTCAGATATGGAACCATATTGTTCCCGTTCCTGTTCTTTCTTGTTTGATGGAAGGCTCCCAGTTTTGATAGATAGCCAGAATTTATTGATCAGTGTATATATTCAGATTTTGAACTATCTTACCCACAGATTGAAATTTATGCTCATATGTAATACACAATGGTTTAGGTGTATTCTCTTCTTTACTTGTAATTTTTTTGGTTACTTTGACCAGAGGTGGGGGGAATAAAAGCTATGGCTATCACACATGTGCCCTGTTGCCAAGTACACATGTGAGTCATGTACTGTAGTATTTGGAAATGATGTGTTTGGCTGCACAAAAGAAAATTTGAAGTCTATGGTTTCTGAATTTGTTGTTTGGATGGATCTGAGCTGAAACTTATCTGTTGTGTTGTTGCATATGGTACATCTGTTGAAATATGAATATTGTGTGTCTGAGTGAGAGTGGGAGCTCTGTCCGAGGCAAAGCCACCCTTTTCTGGGCATGGAAGCAGAACACTGAACAGAACCAGGGATAAGTATTTACTGTACTTTGTTTTTTTTCTTCTGAAGACGATTTCATTTTCCTGCCATTGAGCTCTAGTGAAATGAAATTTCATGAACAGGGTGGTTAATGTTTATGGTACAATGCAGGGTTCAAAAATATAAATAAAACAGTAAAAATTGCAATTTTTTTTAGAAATATCAAAATCTTGTTTTCTCCTTATGTGAATTTCTTATAAGTTAAAAGAGGGGGAATAATAAACTCAAACCCCCTAATCATTAATTTCGTATTATTTCATTCATTTGAACAAAAATACATTTCAAATACATCAACAAATTGACTAAAAATAAAAAATAAAAATGAAGGGTATTTTTGTCAAACTAAAATAAAATAGTGTGGATTTGTACTTGCTGACATGGATTTATCACTTCTCTTAAATAGGCTAATAGTGTGCCAAACATGGTAACTTTAAGGTACTGTTTGGATAAAAATTGAGTAGAAATGTGAACAATTCCGTCTTGTCTGTGTATTTGAGTGTAAACGAAGAAGATAACAAAGTTGTTATCATTCCTATGCAGGAATCTCACTCTCTCATTAATAGTTATCTCATATCATACATTTTGGAACATTAATTCCTTTTGTCTAGAGAGAGTGTAGGAATGAGAATCAAAATGTGTCCAAACTACACAAATTCGATCATTTCTATTTTTATTGTCACTCTCTTCAACAAACTCTACCTAATTCTCTTTCAACTCTTGTCAGTTGACAATGGAAACAAATTGTAACACATCATCTAAAGTAGTCATACATAAAACTTGAGCAAATTGAGTGTGTGAGATTAGTTAAATTTGTGTCATTTTGATACATTTTATTTTCATTCTCAATTTCTCGTAAACTTTAATAAATTTTAGTTCCATCTTGCAAAATAAGAATGAGATTATCAAGAGATAAAGAGAATGTAATTTTCATTAAAGATCATAAATATTTGAAACTTTTCTCATGTACAAAAAGACTTTTTTTTATAATATGGGTTAAGAGTGTCTACAATGGGGCAGCGAAAGTGTGATTGTTCCATACAATTTGCGGGCTCAATGGTCAACGGTAGCCCGCGACATCCTCTTCCCACAATGGGGAGTTACCGCTACGGCTGCCATCTTGCAAATTGGCGAGCTGTAATTTTTTTGCCTCGATACCTATGTCCAATCGACGAAAAATGTGAAAATTTGCTTGAAAATGGGTTGCAACTCGCCAAGTCAACAATTGCAGCTCGACGAGCTACATTGTAGCGGGTGACCAAATGGGTAACTCTTATGGCAGTTGGGTCTAGCCAAAATGGTGCCCGCCGGCTACCATTCCGACGCGGTAGCCCACCACTGTGGACACTCTTACACAAATAAGGGCAGCCCATCCACAAATCTCACACCAAAGAAAACTAACTTAGGAGTTATATTTTCTATGACTATAACTCATGACTAATTGGTTACAAGTCTAAGCCTCACCCACTAGGCTATTAAGAGAATGTAACAAAAGGGTTTTCTTATTTTCGTTCTTACCAGGTTTTTTTAGCCAAACATAGCCAGGATAAAGAGAAACAAAATATATTGAATTAATACATAAGTTAAAATATCTCCAAGTAACCTCACTATTTGAACACATTTTTAAACTCGCTCAATTCCACAATAAGTTTTCATTTATAAAAGTAATTGTTCTAAATTAAGTGTCATATTTATATTTTATGTTGTAATTTTACTAAAGATTACCGATTGTATTTCTTCTTAACCTTCAATCCCAAACCAAATCGTAGTTAATCTTGTACGACAAATGGCTCCAGCTCGGAGACCTGGCTCCCTGGGCCTTTTATCTTTGTCAACAACCTTCCGGCGACAATCACAAATCAATACTTAGTCAATAATTTCAAGAAATTTAGCAAGGTAATAGGCACAACAATCTTTGAAAAATCCAATCGCGGTGACATGAAATCAGCATTCGTTAAAATTGTGAGCAATGATGACGGTCTTCGAGTGATTCGTAGGCTAAATGGAGTGAATCTAGATGGCTGAAGATTGATTTTTACATGGGCCACTCAATGGCCATATGAGCTCCCAGATTTAGTTTGGGTGTTGGCTGAATCTTTATATGCAATCTGCCGGAGTCGGCTACTTGCAAGCAGGTTGAGTCGATTTTTTTTAATATGGGGTTATTATGGGGGCTAATATCCCTAGTAGGAGGAATCTTAAAAGTAAAGTGTTTTGTTTTTGTGAAAATGCAAAAGTTGGAGGACACTAAGAAGGCTATAGAGGCCAAAGCTGGGAAGATTTGGAATGATATGCAAATGATTGTTTGTTGGTAATAGAGTATTTATCTTATCATTTCTGGATCATGACTACTTTGAGTGTATGAAATCTTTGGGATGGGAATGGCTCAAGCAGTGGTTGTTTGATGTTATCCAAGTGGATGATTTGTGCTACTTGTCTGGAAGGTTCTATTGGATTTTTGTAATCGGTATTCTTGTGGTTGGGTGGTCTAAAGTTACTATGGAAAATATTGATATGTCTTGTGGTAAGCCGCTTTCAATTCACCCTTTGTGCCTTTCGGGAGATTATTTGGACAGAGCTTTGTGCTTAATTTTTATAGAGGGTGTGAGTTCCATCAATTGCAAAGTTGAAGTCGATTTGGGTAAAAAGTCATTTTTCATTTATTCTCAAGAAATTGCAAGTAATTTTGTACCCCGGGTCAAGTTAGCTGATATATCACCACGTTCAAACTCACAAGATAGTTTGGAGGTTGGCAACTCCCAGACTGACCCGGGGTCTCCCTCAGTTGATCACGTATCTAATTCTACTTGTGACTCTACTAGAAATTCTGAAAATTCGGCGCATGGTCTAAATGGAGTAGTTAATTCTGGCGGCACAGGTGGGAAATTGGAAGACAATTTAAATGAAGGTGTTAAGTACCAATGCATAAACCTTATAACTTGTTTTTGAGTTTTTTTTGTTAATGGGTATCCAACACATTTTAAACCCTAAACCCCAAACTCTAAACTCAACACCCTAAATCCTAAAATGTAGACCCTAAACCTAACCCCTCACCCTAAACACTACATCCTAAATCCTAAACGATAAACCCGAAATGTCATTTTATTTTATTTTAAAATCTCTTTGTATAAGAAAGTTTACACAATTTTCCAAAATTGAATTGTGAATTTACTGTATCCAGCAAGTTTACACACTTGATACCATCACGTTACTCTTAGCTTTGATAATGGAATGACATTTAGGGGTTTAGCATTTAGGATTGACCTCATATATTGACTTTAATTCCTCTTCTTTATGACTACATGTTATTTTGAATATAAGGGTAAAATTGGGAGTTTAATAAAATTGTTTACTAAAAATGGAAACCAAGACATTAAAAATGGGACGCCCATTATGGAAAGGACACATAAAATAGGACAAAGGGGGTATATCATTGGGAGGGAGGCTCACCCTTGTTAAATCTTGTCTATCGGGTCTCCTTTTATATTATATGTCCTTGTGTAGCGCTCCGTCTAATGTCATCAAGAAGTTGGAAAAGTATCAATGTTTATTCTTATGGGGTGGGAATATTTGAAGAAAGATTTGTGTAAAGTTCATTGGGATGTTGTTTGTCATCCTAAGAGGTTTGGGGGCCTTGGGATTAGGAGCTTGAGTTTGATGAATAAAAGCCTTTTGGTCAAGTGGTGGTGAAGGTTTGCTACTAAGCATGATTCTCTATGGAAAAGAGTGTTTTGTGGAAAGTACAAGTGGGATCCTAGAGAATGGGATCTCTCTATGATTAATCAGCATTGCGTTTCTCCCATGTTGCAACACATCTTCTTCCTCTCTTTGGACCCAACATTCTCTAATCTTTTAGCATTCATGGCCTCAAATGGAGGGTGGGTTCTGGGGTGTTTGGATCTTCCATTGAGGACCAAATTTCCGAGGCTCTTCTCTTTATCTTCCATTAAAGATGGTTCTGTTAACAGCTTTTGGGGTGCAATTGGTCTCTTGAATTTAACAAAAGGCTTTATTCTTGGGAGATGGTGGATGTTAATTGGATTTTATCTAGGCTTTCTGAGGTGCATTTAGACATGTCCAAACCTGACCAACTTATTTGGTGTCATGATCATAAAGGCTTCTCTATACGAAAAGTGGCATCAATCCTTCAATCTTCAAATGATCCCTCTACCGCGCTTCCTTGGGCTAAAATTCTTTGGAAAGCCTCTGTTCCTCCAAAAGTGCAGTTGTTTTCCTAGCTAGCTGTTCTTGAGGCCGTCCCTAGGAAGATTTTTCTCGAAAATAGAGGTATGGCTCAATGCTTTTGTGTTCTCTGTTCTTCAAAATTCGAGCACTCAAACCACTTGCTGGTACATTGTTCTTGGTCTTGGAGTATTTGGTCGTGAATTTTTGCTTGGTGTTGCTCTTTCCTTCTCCTTCTCTTATTTGCTCTATCAATGGAGTGGAATTATGATATTCAAGAGTTGTAGCAAGCTATGGTCGGTGATATTTTTCATTTGGCTGGCTAGGAATGATATTGTGTACAATGGAGTTGCTGCAAATTTGGATGTCTTGCTTATGAAGATCATGAGGTTCTCATTCTCTTTCATCTTGTTGCTTTTGGGTATTGAAGCTTCACACATTTCTTTCTCTAGCTGGTGTAGCAACCCTGTTCAGTTTATTATTGGTCTTTCCTCCTAACTTAGGGGTTTTGTTACTATTTCATTTCGAGTTTCCAGTGGTTGTAGTGCTCTATTTTGTATGTTCTTGTAGCTCTGGTTGTAAGTTCCGTTGGGTATGCTTTATCCTTTAGTGTTGTATTGTTCATGGTGGTGTCTCCAATTTTGGAAGCTTTATCAATGAAATTATTTTCATTTTCTAATAAAAAAACTGAGTTAAATTAGAGGTATAGTGGTACATGAGAAAAAAATGATGGAAAGTTAAGCACAAATATGAAAATCATTAATTTGTGCAAATGTTCAAATATAACACTTATTTTGGAACGGAATGAGTAACTAAAAGCATAGATTCGAATCGTATTAAGTGCAAGGACCCAAGTAAGCTAAAGTTAAAGAAAATTGTGTTAGATTGTTCTTTTTAATTTATTTTTTGTATATTCAAAGTTCCGAGATTTGAAGTGTTAAGAATTGAGATGAATGTCTTATTTATAAAATACGTGAATCTAAAGAAGTGTGTGTGAATTTTAAAATAATGTTTTCGTTTATGAAATAACTTGTGTATTTTGAGTTCTTTTTTCATAGTAAATTTGTAGTCCCTATGAAAACCTCAATTTAAAAACGCAGAATTTCCAAACCTCCAAGTTAGGTTTATTAAAAAAATATTATTTTGATAAATACAATTTTTTTAAATTTTAGAGTTACCATTTGAAATTTTGTATACTAGAACCCAAAGTTTCATATCGAACTAGTATTTTATCTCGTCGTTGCGTCGAGTGAAGAAAATAAGTAAATATAAACACTAAGGGCGCGTGTAGTTGTAGAAAATATTTTTCTGTTTTCACTTTTCTTTTCTGATTTTATATTTTTCTAGAAAATTTGTTCACTTGTTCATTTTTCCAATTTTTTTTATTTCCAAATGTCATTCCCATTTTCCAAATTTCAATAAAAGCAAATACTTATAAAAGCAAAAAACAATCCATTACAATTAAGCAGTCAAGAATTCACACAACAACCATCATCCAACATCCAATCACAAGAATTATTTTACAACCGTCGGATCATCGATGGAGCAATCCAAGAATTCACACAACCATCATCCACCATGTAATCAAAAGAGTATGTCCCAACCGTTGGATCATCAATCCATTTCCAAACACATCCAATTCAATTAATGTTTTCAAGGAAAAAAGAAAACATTTTCAATTGTGATCTCACTGTGGAGGAGTTGTACAAGTACAACCATGGTTGTGGCGCTCTCCTCTTGTCGGCGAACCCTCCTCCACCGTCAACCATATCATGCTGCCTCTCACTTCAACCCTAAATGCTCCGGTTGATCTATTTCCTCTTGTGCTTTATATTCCCGTCACCGAAAACCACCTCGCATTTGCCTCCATTCGACTCGACTCACTAGGTTCGCGCATGTGCACGTGTGTCTATTTCAGAATCCGAACATATGCCAAAATTATTTAACTAGAACACAACCAACGGATTTAGAAACAAACAGAGAAAGAACAAACGATGTAGATAAGTCAAGAATAAGACAAATATAAAAAAAGAGTTAGAATTCGTATCTGTGATCAACGGTGCAACCCTCTTGCCTCACAAAGAATAAGATTCCCGCTATGAGAAGCCAATCTAGTGAGCAGGATAATCACATACCATAGCTGAAGAGATCCAATATTGGAAACTATGGTGTGAATGAATTAGATTTGAGAGTTTGGACCAAATAAATCTAATGGATTTGATATGAAATGGATAGTAAGAGGTTGGGCCATAATTTGGTGAAAGGAAAACTCACAAGGAGTAGAGACATGTGAGCTTAAGTGTATATGTGTACTCTTTCAAGATCTCTCACATTGCTAAAGTTTGAGGGTGAGTAAGGATTTATATACTATCATAAGAGAGAAACTTACAAAAACTCTCTACCAAGTGTGGTATATGTGCAAACTCCACGCGCTCGCTCGCTTGTCTTGGTTCAGGATGGGCTCAGGCTCGGGGGTTTCGACAAATTGTCTCGATCTTGGGGTTATTCTTTTTGGACTAAAAACCTGCTAATTATCTAAGTTATACTTTAATTTAATAAAGTTTGACCCAGACAGAAGTCCTAAACTAAAAGGAGTTAGTTGCACGTCAAACTTTGCATTTAAACAAGTCGAACGCATATACGCGCGTGAATCAGGTCCAACGCAGATTTTTTTGCGAACGCATATCTGGCTGTTTGCATCAACGCACGTCTGACAATTTTGCGATTTTCTTCTGTGCGCTAAAAAGACTCCCACACTATAAATCAGCTCTCCTCCTCTCTGCTTCAAACGAATCCCCACTTGGGCTACTGAGAATAGAGAGACAGAGAGTCTTAAACAGTGAGAGAATTTATAGAGAGCTACTGCAACCTGCGTTAGCAATCAAAGTCGTTCCGCTGGTGGTGTGCGTTCCTAAGCTATCGAGACAGCAGTACGTGGCTGGTCTTATCCTTCTCACTATATCAGTTTCTCCCATAGAGGGAAACTAATTCTTTGCGAGGCAAGACAGATTTGTCTATCGATTCCAGATACGGTCTTATAACTCTTTCCTTTTTTTATAATCACATATTTGTTGATTCTGTTCTTCTTGGTTGGGTGAATCCGTTTTGATAAATATATTTTATCTGGTTACTTTATTTGTTTGCTTAAAATCTATTCCACTAGATTTAATTCTGGTTATAGGTTACTTCTATTATATTTAATTATTTTATTACTCAATTAACTTGTAGTAATCAGCCTGCTAGGACTAAGTAAAATATTACTTTGTGTGTGTATTTGCTAACTTTTCACAACAATCTCGCAACGAATTAGTATACACTAAAGTAATTTCCTAAGATTCTTTAGCCATCATGACAAACGGAACTGATAATGTCACCCTCACAACCCGAGCAATGTCGGGGGCGCAGCCGCAGGGATAACTATGGGGTGTTCCTTAGTCTCGTGTGTCCCAGGTTGACCCCAAAATAGTTGTGGTTAACCCCATAACTGTTGACCTTCTTGGGCCTTCGACTATGGTCCCACTTTTCGTGCCTACAGCCGAAATGTATGTGACCCTCCCCTTCACTTACCATCCAAAGTTAGACTTGTCGGGTATGCTCGATAAGTTTAACGGATTGTACCCCTTCTTGAAGGTAACAAAACATGT